>JAEANM010025258.1:0-10978 GCA_017656035.1 Myanophis thanlyinensis | reverse complement strand
ACATGGTTCTGGTTGTGGTCCTGAGTGTTCTTGTAGTTCCTGGTTAAGTGTCCATATTGCTTGTGGAAAGAAGCTTTAATCACATTTAAACACATTGATTTGAATTATAGAAATGTAAATCTGCAGACTTCCTTATCAGAAATAGAGGTGGGAAACATACAGATTGTTCTTTCCTACTCATAAACTTTGAAATACATGACATCTTTATTTCTTTGTGTCCATGCTGACATTTATACCAACAAATTAGATAAATTAAACATCTGCAGTTGTTTTTAGAAACCTTCTTTAAGCAAGTAAATCACATGAAACCAATGTAACAATACAACTTTATGGATGGGGCTGAGTGAAGAGTTTTTTGAATTCACATATTTTATAGTAACGAATGCTTCAGTAATGAAAATCATGTTCAATTCATTGTAGTGGTCTATTTTTTCTCACATTGATTGTGTTTCTAGACTAAAACAAAGAGCTCCTGGTTTTGTTTTCTTGCCCTTCTGCTTTTCTCTGTCTCTCATAGCACAAGAAACAGGAAACACCTGGTTAATAAAGCAGTCCTTAACTGAACAATATACCAAACATACAAAAACATACATCAACTGCATGATTTAAAAGTGACCAGCTTCAATACAGTTTTTCACTTGTACCAAAAATGCCCCACTCAGTTTTAAGTAAAATTAAAACCTCCTGACATTTAGAAGACAAAAGGTAGGTACTAGGGATTGTAAAAATTGGTCTGAGGAATCTATTTAATATTTTCTTGTGAAGTTATTTTGTTATTGTAGTGGTCATTATCTGAAGTTTTTGATCGGAAGGCCATTATCTGAAGACTTGATGGCAAGGACAGCCATGTGTCTGGATCCTGATGGCCAGTGAACCCATGGCAGACCCCCCCAAAAGGTGGGATGGATTGCATCAAGGACATGAAATACATGAGCATTACCCCGAAGATGTCCTGGATCAACCCAAATGGAGATGGTTTTGTGGATCCTGCCATAGTGCAGGAATAAACACTAGGAAGAAAAGAAAAAGTTCATTATCTGAAATTTTCTGGTTTTTCCATTAACATTGCAGAACTTCAAAAAAAAAAAAAAACCTCTTAAAATGATGTACATGATCTGTAGTGCCAAGTCTATATTTTTCCCACTAAATGAAGATTTGATGACCTACCTTGAGATCAGTGGTAGAATCCAACCAGTTTTGCTACCGGTTCAGCATGTGTTCATTTTGCTGCTGTGCAGCTTCTTAACTGCTTCTTGTTTATCGAAGGCAGCCTGGGTGATTGAGAAGGCTGCAGAGTTGCACAGAACAGCTGTTCTGTGCGATTCAGGTAAATAAAAAATAAAAAAATTAAGCAGCTATAAGATAGAAAAGAGCAGGGGCAGGTGAGAGGGCCCAAACATTGTCAGGGGTGGGTGGGCAGGGAGAAATGTCGCAGCCACTACCAGATCGGCAGAACCAGTGCGACCAGGCTGCATTTCACCACTGCCTGAGATCTTCCCAAAGGCATCCAGATATAACTTTCTGTACTTAATAGATATTTACTAAAATTTTGAATTCTCTACAAGCTTCTTGGAAAGATGGGTATATATAGGCAGATATCTAGATTGACATCTCTATCCCATTTTATACTTCCAAGAGAATAGCTTATGAAAAGATTTTCAAAATAACATATGTCTAAAATAATAGTAAAGCAGAAACTATGGTGTTTATATGGAATCAGCATTATTCACGAAAGATTTCCTGCCCTTGTCTTTATTTTTTCCTAGTGTTGTTCCAGACAGCAGCACACAAGAAATCTAAGTTTGGGGAAACCTGTCCTATACAATGAAATCATTTGTTAAGATATAGCAGGAAATCCAGGAAGAATTTATCAAATAATAGGATCACATTTACTTGGAAGTTCTTTATTTTGAGTGAGACTTTTGTTTTTGTTTTTTTGCAATCGAAAACATGAGAATATGAGCAAACTGTTTCAGCAGCAAATGCAAAATAGAGAAGAATTCTTCCAGGCATGTTGATCAATGTTATTTCCCCATAGTCACTATTGTGCCCATCCCCATTCAGATGAATAAAGTTGTCCTGTTGAGAGTTGCTAACCAATTATGTTTGCCAAAGTCAATAATACTTTTTAAACATCTTTACTGTGTGAAGTAGGAACAACTTTCATTGAAAAGTTTATTTTTGAATAAAGCTGCAAGTGAAAAGTGACTGTTAAAAATCATTTGAATTAAGCACTAAGGACCATAAAACCCTAAAATGAAATGATCAAGTAGATATTTTAATTTTCATATCTTTTTGCCAGTAATGGTCCTGTTTCAAGGTTGCTGAAATACATGCACATTGTCAGTTTCTAGATCAGTGCTAGATCCCGAATCATGGTTTATAACAGTAACCTAAGCATAATCCTTTTAATACCCCCCACAAGAATTCTGTTGCAGGGCATGATGCAGGGCATCATTCAGAGAGATAAATGTGTATGTAATGAAGCACATCTGTTTGTGGAAGGGGCTACTTTTGTTTTTGTTTGTTGTCAAATATGGTGGCTTGATTAAGTAGTCAATTACTTAATCAAAGAAGCTCAGGTTGAAATTGTCTGCACATTTATCTGTCAGCTTGACCCTTTGAATTCAGGGCCCACTTGTAAAAAGAGGTGCACAGGATTGCACAGATAATTCATTTTCTAATTTTTCTTTACAGGTAGTCCTCGGGTTATGATCACAATTGAGCCCAAAATTTCTGTTGCTCGTTAAGTGCCCCATTTTACAACTTTTCTTGCCACAGCTGTTAAGCGTATCACTGCAGTTATTAAGTGAATCTGGCTTCCCCGTTGACTTTGCTTGTTAGAGGGTTGCAAAAGGTGATCACATGACCTTGGGACACTGCAATTGTCATAAATATGAACCAATTCATAACCAAATCATGTGACTGTGGGGATGCTGCAATTCTTGTGTGAAAAACTGTCCTAAGTCACTTTTTTTCAGTGACATTGTAACTTTGATCAGTCACTAAATGAATTGTTGTAAGTCGAGGCCTACCTTTAGTTGCTTTTAAAACACACCTACCTCAAGTTACATTCAGCACCTCTAATTCACTACTATTTTTGAACTCTGTGAGTGATATTTTTCCATCTTGGTTTTCTTAGCGCTTAGTACTGAAATAGCATGATACATTTGGGCCCATCCAGGCCAGTATAACTAAATCCCCCTCCTCTTGAGCAACTCCTGGCTGTTTTAAATTTCCCTTGCAATATATATGTAGCATATTTTTTTTCTAGAGACTTTTTTCATGCATTCCTATTGGACGACTGTAAGCTGCTCTAATTTAGCAGTGCTTTGTGAACCTGATGTGTTCACACCATGTTGCTTATTTTCGTTCTGAAAAGTTTTCTGTTATTTTTCCAAAGCTGCTTTCTTGCAGCGTTCAGAAAATTGCCTGCTTTTTAGATCTTTTTTTCACCCTGTATGTTTGAGCCTCCTTTTGCTTAACACCTCTGTTGAACTTCCCTTAAGTTGTAAAATACTGCTGACACAAGAATCAATTATATCTGTGAAGAGCTATCTGAAAAAGGTTCCAGGGATAGTTGATGTTTCTAATTAAAAAAAAAGAGTCATCATTAAGTCAAAAGATATTTTTGTGTTAAGTTTGTTTATTCCTTGGGTCATTATGTACAGGTCTTCAATAACTAAAAAAAAAAAAGCAAACAAAGCACTTCCTATCTCTCTTTATGAATGCTCTTTATGAGATTTGGGCTGTTTGGGAGCTGTTTTAACTTGACTCATATTCATATTCATATTCAGAATCAGAATCAGGAAAAACTGGTCTCCATCTCTTGGATTGTAGGTAGACCATATATGGTGTGGAAGAGCAAAGGCCCACATTATGGCTTTAAATTTACAATGTTATATAATAATACTGCCACCTAATGGATACCTGCATTATTGTTTAAATCTTAATGTTGGTAGATAGTTGCTATTACAAATAAAAAGAAAAACAAAACAAAACAGATACTTACAGAATAATTAGAGTTGGAAGGGGACCTTCCTTCTCAAGCAGGAGATGTGACCGGTACCATTGCAGACAAATGGCTGTCCAGTCTCTTCTTAAAAGACTTTTCTATCCCTACTACAAAGCTGCTGAATCTCAAAGAAAAAAGCTCGCGCTGCTTTGCTCATTTCTTAAGACAACATTATTTCAGTGTGTGTTAATTCAAAATGAGGTACTATTTCTAAATAAGCTTTTAAAAATGCCAACCTTTACATATATTGGGCCTTTGACTTGTGGATCATATTCAGCTCAAGAGTTATTACTTTTTCATGATGTTTTTATTAAAATTTTAAGGAAAAGGGAAAATAAAGAAACAAGAGAGGAAAAAGGGAAAACAGAGTACAAATAAGAAATTTACAAACATAAAATTAGGCTAAAATGTTCAGCCTTTCATTGATTTTTTTTATGTAACATACTATAGTTTTTAAAACTACAAATGTTAAAATCTAATATCTGAATAGGAACAGCGTTAATAACAGTAGAAATCATAAGGTGAAACTTTGAACCATAGTAATTTCTGAGGAATTAAAGATTTAATACAATAGAAATATAAATTTTAGATGTGCTGCAACTAGGTATGTAGAGCTATAATCCTCATCTCAGAAAAACAAACATGGGGAAAGTTTGATGATTACCATAAGATCTGAGAAAATGTGCAATATATTTCTCTTTTCACTGCTTTTCATTTACAGCTGTTTTGCCTTGATTACATAACTTTTATGGACTGGTTCTGATTGTATGTCTCAGTGGTGAAATTCAGCCGGATTGCACCGCATCGCCCGAACTGGTAGTGGTAATTTGAAATTGGCTCCGCCCACCCACCCCTGCCCTTATCCGAGCTTCGTTTTTTTTTTCTTACTGACCTAAATCAGCTGTTTGGCACTTCTGGGGAGCCTTCCTGATGATCCCCGCTGCTTCTGGTTCCTCTAAAAGAGATTTAAAGAACCACACTGCCGTGTGTTTGGCGTGCATGCACATGCACCGAACTGGTAGCAAAACCTGTCAGATTCTGTTGTATACTGAGCATGCATGGCCAGAGTCCTCACACTGGTCCGCCATCTTGAACGGATGACCCAACAGCCGATTGGCTGTCAGGACGTCGATGCCCATTGGCTGGCCCACCAGCCAATGGGAAGCGTGGGATTTTGAAGCCGCGGCAAATATAAAAAGCCGTGGCTTCCCTTAAGCCCAGCTTCTTGACTGACAGATCCGCATCGTGAGTTTTACTCACGGTTTAAATAAAATGGGACCCCTCACGGTCATCCAAACGGACCCGGTTTCTTGAGTTTTCTTTCACCGATTTGGACCGGGTTTTCTGCTATAACAGATTCTACCCCTGGTATATCTCAATTTATGCATCTCACTAACCAGTTTAACACAGTTTCCCAAATTCATATCAATTAACCAAAATTGGTTAAAAGTGTTTTTTCCTTTGAGTAAGGGGGAAAAAAATAAAAAGAGAAAGAGAAAAAATAAAAAATGCAATGATGTGGCTTTTCATTTATAATTATAAATCTACCTCTTTCTCTAAAGTAATATCAGGATTGGTACTGCATAAGTATCTGTAGTTAAAGCAAAGGTTTTGAATTGTTGAGAATCTGCTAAACTACAGGGGAGAATTGGAAGCAGATGAACTATGACAGACTTGGTAGCTAGATAAACTGCAGTGCTAAAGGTGCTCTTTCATTGCCTACAGCCCACCTACCTCTCTTTTCTTGCACTTCAGTAGGCAAACATTTTGGGATGAGGGACACATTCGAATCTGGATACAAGTAATGAGAACTCTTACAAAATGGCTTTTATGCATGTGGAAAAGCTTAGTTGGTCATAAAATGACTATTATGGGAGGTGGAATTGGTTACAAATGAAACTGGCAAGCTTGCACCTCATCATCCCATGTAATGCCATCCTGAATCTCCCTCCGAAACTATTTACCCTATACCTTAATTTAGCCTTATTTTCTGGAGTGATGGGCATATTTCCAAGCAAAATACCTAATTGCATCTAATTATACACTAATGTAGTACGCCTTTTAATAGAAGAATGGTTTTCATCTGTTCTCCAGCTTTCTTGTGAGTAACACCAGGCATAGAAATCAATAATTGGTTATCCGTTACCCTTCTCTTTTGTCTGTTTCTTGTAATACGAATTACAAGATACTTAATTATTCTAAGTAACAATCATATTGCATCCAAGCACCTTTCCTTAGATGCAACTAAGTCTAGGTGTGTACATGTTTACAAGAAAATTAGTCACAAGGAGAGCTAAACTGTTCTTGAGAGTTTCAGAATATCCAAATTATAGCTCTGAACTATAGGAATACTTTGATTAAACAAATGTATGGCTAAAGAAAAGCAAGAAAACAAAATCAAACATGCAAAAGTAAACAACACAACACTTTTATATACAGTATTAGAATAAGTACAGATTCACATTGCTCTAGAATCATCCAAAAAGTATACTCAAAATGATTTATGTAAGATTTACATAAGATTCCACCAGACCACTTTTCTATCATTTCAAAACAACACATGATGAAGTTTATAGAACTATAAACATGAATAAATAAGATGATGGAGAAGTTTACCTCACAAACTTAGTTTTAATCACGTTTTTTGTTTTAAAAGGTATGCTTTAAAGTCCTTTTACCAAAATCTAACAGCTTTTTAATAATTACAGCTTTGCTCTTCAAAGGATGGAATCCTAAATAGAGATGGCAGATATGCATTGCAGATACTAAATCATCTGAAAATATTTTCTATTGATTTAGAAAATTCAAATTAGAAATAGGTCTCAATAATTAGATTAGATTCAAAATTCCTGAATAATTTCTTCAAATCAGCTACATTAATGGTTTATATTGACTTTTTAATATGCATTTTTTGAAAAAAGCAAGTTGCACTGTTCACAAGCTTAAATCTATGTTGTTTATTACCCTTAATATATTTTGGAACAGATTGATAATTTTATACTTGAATTCTCAATAATGTATCTAATTACACGTCATAGTTATTCCCATTTTAGCTCTGTTATTTGCTGTTGTGCATCTCCCTGGCTGCAATCCCACCTAGTTCTGACAAATATAGGATTGTATTGTCTTTAGCTATAGAATTATATTTCCATCAAATCAGCAATCTGATTGCGACACATAATAATACAATCAGTGAAATACAGGCATCCTTTCTTTACTCTCTTTCTTGGAGATGTTCAATAAAATCATTTGATACAGAAGTATACGCCACTGACTTTAATAAAATAAGTAAGTTTGCTGAAAACTGGAGAAGTCCAAGTCTATTTAACGTTCCATGAATATAGTTGCTGTCACTTCTAGATAAAAATGCTACAAATAGATTGTAAGTTCAGTTTTCAGATATAACATTTTCTATTCACAGATATACATAGTAAAGTAACAGATCAGCATGGAAAAATCAACATGAAAACATGAAGAAACATGAGATCCCCTTTAGTGACCTTCTGACAAGCAAAGTCAATGGGAAAGCCAAATTCGCTTAACAATCGTGTGACTAACTTAACAACTGCAGTGATTCACTTAATAACTGTGACAAGAAGAGTAGTAAAACAGAGCAAAATTCACTTAACAAATATTCCGCTTAGCAACAGAAATTTTAGGCTCAGTTGTAGTCAAAAATCGAAGACTACTTATAATGATAATTTGTAAAAAGATGTGTTGATTAAGCATCCTATAGCCATTCTTTAGGTAGAATGGGGTCTTTATGGAATTTCATCAGGAACAAATCCAGTCAAAACAGGATTTTCATCCTCTTTTCCATCTCCTGTTTTCATAGCCATATTGAGCTTGTGCCAAAACAATGGAATTTCCTGTTCATTTTTCGGCCATTTGAGGTAAGTTTTTGTCTTTAGCAATTTCCTCATTCTGTGATAGGGGGAAAGGTATTCAGTAGGAATGTCTTCCAGGAAGATAAGAACCAGGACATCCTTATGGTCATCAAAGATACGAAAGCTTGCTACTTGTATCTCCTTGGAGCACCACTCACTTTCCAGATAGTGGTGACTTATTATACAAATTGTCTTCCTGCTTGCGTAGATATTATCTACAATGTTTTCAAGGATGGACCGTCCTGGCTCGAAGTCCCGGTGATGCAAACAAACTTTCCATCTATATTGGTTTTCCAGCATCGGAAGTAGGTGATCCAATACCCATTTCTCATCATGGGTGTTGTAGGAAAGAAATGCATCATAATCGTATCCCATACCTTGCCCCTTCCTTTTTTGTTTCTTGTCAGTATAATAAGCAAGCAATAGATGAAACATATAGATCATGTGCAAGTTCCATTGATAAAAGAAACAGACAAGCATAAGTGAAAGAACTGCTGTTGTGGTTGCAATAAACAGGATAAATTCATAATCAATAAAGCAAGAAGATAGGTTAAAAGTCCATAGCAGGTTTCCCTTACCACAAATGTACTGATAGAAATGGAGCACCTGAGTTTTAGGATTCTGCAGTGACCACTGGATAAACATTTGGTTGCTACATGTACAGGTGAAATGGTTTTGCCTGAGATCTAGCAAAAGAAGGGAAGGTAAAGTACTTAATTGCTCTTTAGTGATAACGTTTATTTCATTTCCAGTTGCTCTGAAGAGAGTCAGTCTTGAAAGATTGGCATCGAGAAAAAAATTGAGAGACCTCAGCCCATTTCTGCTCAGGTGCAATTCTTTCAGCTTTGATATGGGCTGGAATAAAGTATGGCTTAGTGAACTAAGTTTGTTGTTGCTCAAATCAAGCTCTAGAAGAGTAGGAGTAAAAGTAAATGTCTCTGGCTCTAAAGAAGAGATGGCTAAATTGCCTGCATGGAGCTGCACAATGGACTCCAAACCGTCTAAAAAATTCACTGGAAAATACTTAAGTCCCATGCCACCCTGGCTGTTTATCTTTAGTTTCTTTAAAGACCTCAAAAGTTTAAAGGGTGGATTGGCAAGTATTTTTGAGGATTCATAGCTGATACGATTATTAAAAAGATCAAGGTCTGCTAAAGAGCTTGCCCCTTGAAAAAAGTCTCCATGGAAAGGTTTTTTACCAATCCTGTTATATCCAAGAATAAGAATCTGTAGATTGCTCAGACCTTCAAAGGCTCCTGGTACTATTGTGTCAATCCTATTGTCTGCCAGATTAAGAAACCGAAGAGAAGAAAGATTCTTAAAAATGCCCTTCTCTATGGTTTCCAAGTAATTTTGCCTGAGAACCAACACTTCCAGTTTATTTAGGCTTCCTGAGAAAGGTTGTGTGATTGCTCTTAAACCATTTTGCCCTAGATTTAGTTCTTGCAAATTGTTTAGATTATCAAAGTTATGTGATGAGACAAAACCAATCTGGTTTCCATTGATGTAGAAGGCCTTTAAATTATTTAAATATCTGAAGTCATCAGAAATAATTGTATTGATTTCATTAAAGCTAAGATCTAGGCTTTCTAATAATGATACATTAGGAGTAATAATTGGTAGACGAGTGGATCTGTTGTTTGTCCAAGAAAGGGAATGCAACAAATTCAGTGATTGAAAAGATGTCATTGGTAGCCTTTTCAACATATTAAATGACATATTCAAAAACTTTAAATGTGTACAATTTTCAAAAGCCCCCGCCTTAATTCTTGTGAAGCTATTGCCTTCAAAGTTAAGACTTTGCACTTGCTGGTGCCATTGGCATACCTTTTCTATAAGATTATCTGCTTCAGTTATATTTAACTGGTTTAGGTGAATAATCTCTAATTGAGAACAATTCAGCATTTGGATCACTTTTGCGATTTCAGATGGCTTCATTGCTATCCCTCCTAAATATAATGCCTTTAAGCCTTCCAGAAAGCAAGAATCTTCTATTTCCCATAAAATAGAGTCATTGGCAATGGCAAAAGATAAATCAAGTGAAAACAGTCTGTGCAAAACTGGAGTTGCAATATTAATGAGGGAAACAGGATTATGGGATACATCTAGCTCAAGCCATGGAGGTGCACTAATAATTTCTTTGGTTGAGAAGTTCTGCAAGCCATTGTCTTTGATGTGCAACTCTCTTAAAGATCCCATATTAAAGACAGCATGCATAGCACTCAGGGTATACAGTTTGTTTGAAGATAAATCAATTACCTTTAAATTCTCCAAGTTGGCAAAGGCAGAAGGGTTGATCCTGTATATTTCATTGCTGGCAAGTAGTAAGGTGGTAAGATTCATGAGTCCATCAAACATAGAACTGGAGAGAATCTGCAGCTGATTTGCACTAAGATTCAAAAATTCCAAGTGGCTTGTATGAATGAAAGTACCATCTTCAATTTTACTTATATTATTCTGGGAAATGTTGAGAGATTGCAAATGGCTGAAGTTCTTGAAGTCATTCTTCTCCAGGCTTAGGATTCTGTTCTGAGATAAATCCAAAAACACAAGTTTAGTTGGTAGATAGGTTGGGACTTCTAACAAATTCTGATTGTAGCATAGAACTTTTGTCTTGTTCCCAAAGGTGTTATGGACCTCACACTTGTTAAATGTGTAGGAAGTTACTGTTGGAGCTTGATTAAACACAAAAAGCCACATTGATAGAACTGTCTGAAAAAACATCCTCTAGATAGTTTTTAAAAGCTCTTTGAGTTTGAGAGTCTAAAATCGTTGTTAGGGCTGTGAAATATTTGTATGTTGATTGTGTAACAAGAGGAATGTCCTGGATGAGGAACATTAAAAATAAAATGTGAACTTCTTTTTTTTGAGCATGACACTTTCTCATGTTGCCTTCCTTGTATTTATTAGAGAAAAAGGAAGCAAAACTAGTGGCTATGAATTTGCAATTTAATTTCTGTATGTTCTGGGTTTGGTTTAACAAGTATGTAGATGCTTAGAGTGGCTTTGATTGGAAATTCAATGTAACAAACCTTAAAAAAGTCCTTCCTTCCTTGCTTCCTTCCTTCCTTCCTTC
>JAEANM010025256.1:0-10978 GCA_017656035.1 Myanophis thanlyinensis | reverse complement strand
TATCTACCAAGGCAACTCTGAGCATCTATTTTCCCCACACCATTTTCTCACTGAATCAGGGAATCCCGGTGTTGTAAGGGACCTTGAAGGTCTTCTAGTCCAACCCCCTGCCCATGGCAGGAGATCTTATACCATCCCAGACAAACAGTTCCCCGTTTCTCCCTCCCTTTTGAATCCCCATTACACTGAAGCTCTGAAAAGGAGGACCCTCATAAACACAGGACTGGGTGGCCCCTCCCATCTCTTTTTCGGGGATTGAAGAGTGAAACCAGGAACGGAACCGATCCACAAGCCTCTGGGCCTTGCTCTGAATCCCATCATCTTGAGGGCCAGAAACTTAAGCAGGGAGGACAATCACCCCCCAAGTTCAGAGAGCTCCACAATTCTTACAAATACAGGGCTGGGGTGTCCATTTCATCTCTTTTGAAGGGGGGGCGGGGCGGGGGAAGGCATTGAACACTCAAGCCTGCAACAGAACCAATCCGCAAGTCTCTGGACCTTGCTCTGAGTCTCATCACCTTGAGGACCAGAAACTTGAAAAAGGAAGGGCCCTGTTTATCCCCAAAGGAAGGACAGATCAGGGGCTTCCAGGTCTCTTTTTGGCCGCTGGCAGCTTCCCTGGAAGGAACTCAGCTATTCTCCAAAGGTCAGGGATTTCTTCCCCCCCCCCTCCCCCAGAAGGCCTTAATGCTTTTCCCAGGACAGGCTCTCTGTCCTCCCTCCCCCCCCCCCCCCCACTCAGATGCATTTGCCAGACGGAGGTGTCATAAGCAACAGGAAAGGTGTCAGAAGAGCTGGGAGAGAAGGGGGGGGGACTCAAATTCCTGCCATGTGCCTGCAGAGTGTGAAATGCAAAGGAGGGGGCAGGGGGAGCCACACTCACACATTCACACCTGGACACTTGGTGGTGGTGATGGTGGGAGGGGGGCGGGTAGGAGGAGCCTTTCCCACTGGCTCAGGGGAAAAACACACCTGTTTCCCAGGCAAGGACAGAAGCCCCTCCAGGAAAAATAGGTGGGGGAGGGGATCTCAAGTTCTGTTGGGTCCAAGGAAAGTGAAAGGGTTGGGCTGCTTTTCCCAAGGTGGTGGGGGCCCTCTGGGTGAGGAGGAAGGGAAAATAGGGTGGTGGGCTTTGGGGGGGGGAAGAGTGGGTCCTTTCTGGCATTAGGGTCAAACTGCGGGCTCCTTTCTCCCCCCCACCTGCCCCCAGGTCAGCTTGCCAAACTCTGTGTAGATCTGGGCTGGCCAATCTTGGCTACTTTAAGACTTGTGGACTACATCTCCCAGAATTCCCCAGCCAGCACAGTTGGCTGGGGAATCCTGGGAGATGAAGTCCACAAGTCTTAAAGTCACCAATCGCTAGGACTGCCTGGATATTTCGACTTGTTTAATTGAAACAGCTTGGCTGAATCCTAAGGCTGCAAGGGACTTTGGAGGTCCTCTAGTCCAACCCCTGCCCAGGGCAGGAGTCCTCACCCCATCTCAGATAAATACTTGTCCAGGCTTTTCTTCACCCACTATGTGTATCTCAGTAGGGACCCTCCCTAGTTTCTTGAGCTGTGTAGGAGACATGGGGGAGGGGGGACAGATTTGCAAGATTTGCATTACAGTCAAAAATGGCCTTGGCTCACTGGTGGGGTTTCCCTTCTGGTCCACCTTGTAAGGCTGACCGCCCATCCATCCAGCTCAACCGTGCTGGGTTGATCTGCCCTGCTTAGCGTCAGCGAGGCCGGCATTCTCCCGGGAGAGCAGCCAAAGCGCGCTCAATGGGCCCATTGATGCCAGGCCTGGCCTCTCTCCCTGCGCCGCGCCAGGGCGGTAAACAAGCATTAGTCTTGCATTAGGCGCTGGGCATGTCAAAATATTGGCACTGCCAGCGCAGAAGGACGAGGGGCAATTAAAGCCCCACAAGAAAAGGCCCCTTTTTCCTTGGGGAGGGAGGGGGAGGGCCAGAAAAGGCCCCTGTTCAAAAGCATCTCTGTTTGGCAACAAACGAGAGCGCGCAGAGGAGGATGAAAGGGGGGCTGGCAGCTTTGTGGCCCCCCCTCTCCTTCCTCCTCCTCTTCGCCTCCTCTGCTTTCCCTTCTAGCACTGATATGAGACTTGGCCCTGGGCTTATGGAAGGTCTGCGAAAGACCCCAACCACCAAGCCTCAGAGAATACCATCCTCCTCTTCCTCCTCTTTGTCTTCCTCCTTCCTCTTCTCTGCCAATGCCTCTCTCCTGGCACTGATGAGACTCCCTACTTGGGTCGCAAAATGTCTGCAAGGAAACAGCCAAGCCTCAGAGAGCAGCATCCTTCACTTCCTCCCCTTTCTTCCTCCTCCTCTTCAGCTTCTTCTTCGTCATCCTTTTTTTCTTCCTCCTTTCTCCTCTTGAGCTTCTTCATCTTCCTTGTTTCTTCCTCCTCTTTGTCTTCCTCATCATCTTCCTTTGTCTTCCTCCTTCCTCCTCCTCTTCATCTTCCTCTTTCCTCCTTTCTTCTTCCTGATCATCTTCCTTTTTCTTCCTCCTGCTCCTTCTGCTTCCTCCACTTTTCCTTCCTCCTCTTCAGCTTCTTCTTCCTCCTCCTCCTCCTCCTCGTCACCAAACGTCTGCAAGAGAACAGCCAAGCACCCCAACAGCTGGACTTTTCCACGTTTGGGGCACATTCCTCTCTCCAAGGCTGCAGCCATATTCTCTCCCCCCAACCCCCCCCCCAGCTCGACCCACTAAGAGACCAGGGCTGCCCACGGCGTGGCATGAAACGCTGACCGGTTCTCTTGGGGCCAACTTTCCAACCCAAGACCCCCGCGCCCCCTTCTTCCGAGGGATTCACAGCTCCTGGTTTGGGCTTCTGTGTGCTCTGAAATGAGCCCTTTTGAGGGGTCTCGAAGAAGGGGAGGGGGCGGCAGGAGACACACCTGGGAAAACAATCAGGATCCTGGGTGTGTAGCCTTAGAGGCCACTACTGCTCTGCCTACGCTTGGCCCAGTTAGAGGGGCTGGCGAAGGTTGGGGTTTCCTAGAGAACGCCCTGGACCCCCTCACCAGCCTTCCCTAGGTGGGCACCAAGACTTGGCACAAAGGCATCCCAATTTGGCATCCCAATTCCCTTCAGGAATCTACTACAGATTCTGAACCTCAAAGGTGCTTTTTCCAAAAGGCAACTGGACTTTTGCCCTTGAAGATGTTTCGCTTCTTATCCAAGGAGCTTCTTCAGTTCTAGGCTGAATGTTTTCATTCATTCAGTCATGTCATTCATTCATTCAATATTAAGAAACAAATACGGATTTTTGACTCAGGACATTCTATTTATAAGTTTTGGGATGGTCTGGGATAGTTTAATAAGATGCACGGTAAATTTTCTACTAGTGGATTAGAGTTTGCTAACTAGAGAGTTTTGAAACTTTGTGTTCCCTTTTATTATTGTTTTTCCAGTTAGGTAGTTTGTCACTTAATATAACCTAGGGGAGACAGGTCAACAAACCATTAACAGATTTAGTTTAAAAATTTGGGGATTTAAAAATCTGCTCTTTTGCAAGCAGTGGGAACTAATGTAATATATTAATCCATATTCAGTTAGAGGGGATAATATCTGTATAATGTAATGTATAATGTTTTTTTGTAAAATGTATAATGTTCTTTTGTAAAATGTTCTGATCGCTGCTTTTTCTTTTATGTCTTCTTGGATTTTTATTTAGTTTTGCATTTTAACCTTGTTCTCAATAAAATAACAACTGAAGAAGCTTCTTGGATCAGAAGCGAAACATCTTCAAGGAAAAAACAAAGAAAATCCCGTTGCCTTTTGAAAAAGCATCTTTGGGACGAGTGTGGCCTGGATGGCTCAGAGTCTCCAGAGACCCAGATTCAAAGATGATGATGGGGAGAGAAGGAGTAAGAGGATGGGGGCAACCAGGTGATATTCACAGGATCACACTGGACTGGTCCATTCCATCTGGATCTACTCAGTCACCAGAAAGCCGGAGTGTTTCCCCCTTCCGTGGCCCTCCAAGTCCCCCAGCCCTCTCCATGTGCGGACCCTCGACCCTTCCCCTTTTCTCTTCCAAGCAGGCAACTCTGTGTGTATGTGTATGCGCACACTGCACAAGGAGAAAAAGGAGAAGGCGAGGGTGGGCACAGACTCCCTCCCCTCCCAATGAATGGGAGGAAATGCTGGGTGTTTTGTCTCCAGCTTGTCTGCCAACCGCAGCTTGGGCTCAGGGAGGGCTGGGGGCCCTTAGGAGAGAGAGAGACAGAGAGAGAGGCCAGCCCCCTCCCCATTAGTTTAGGAAACGCAGAGCTGTTATTACAAGGTTGGAAATGATTTGACCCAGACAATCTTGTGCTCTGCTCTTCCGGCGATTGAAGGGCTGGGGAGCAAGCAAAATCGCTTCTTGGATCTAGCAGGTTTATTTCTCTTTCTGACACCCCCCCTCCCCCCCCCATACGAGGCCCCCATAGCCGCCTTTCCTGGGTGTTGATAAGGCAGTTCAGCCTCGCAAAAAAAAGAGATAATTTTTGCAGCTCGGGGTTGGCCCGAGGGGTCCTTGGTGCTCTCTGAGCTGGCTTGTTTTCTTGCAGACGTTTCATTACCCAACTAAGTAACAACATCAAAGTGCAGTTAACTGCACTCCTTCCTAGCACTGATGATATTGCCTAGTTGGGTAATGAAACGTCTGCAAGAAAACAAGCCAGCTCAGAGAGCACCCAGGGCCCCTCAGTTCAACCTCAGTTTGCGCAAAGGAAAAGGCTGTCGTTGTGCTTCTTAGGGACGTTGCCTACACAGCTAGTCCCAGACTTACAACCAGAGTTTCAGGCTGTTTTCATTGCTGAGCGAGGCGCTGGTAAAGCGAGGAGCACCTGACTTTACGGCGGTTGTTAAGCAGCTCACTGCAACCCTCTTTGGTGCTTCCGGAAGGATCTTGAGCAAAGCAAAGCAAGCAAAGATCAAGTCAAGTCCTCGAATCTTTGGAGACCAGGATCTTATAGCCTAGTCCTAATTCTTGAAGGACAGCTGGGCTCCTATTAGAGCCCTTCTGCCGTCAGGCACCCAAGGGGATCTACCATGGCTGGACCTATGGATGATCAAGGACGGTCCTCTTCTACTGAGGGAGGCCCTGCCCTGGCTCGGATGGTCCTACCCAGGACAGAACCATGGGACCCAAGGGTTGATGATGGGAACCTTGGAGAAGAGCCAGGTCCCCCCCCCCCAGGATAGGAATGCCCCACCCCCCAAGTGGCCTTCCAGGTTCTGCTTGGACATTCCCACCAGCGTTGGTGACACCTGCCTGACGGTGGAGCAGCCCCGGGTCTCTCAGCACTTTGCCTTCCTTGTTTTGCAAGGGGGGACCTTTGCAGCGACCAGGGCAGCAGCCCCTCACCCCTCCTCCTCCTCTCTCTTCCCCCAGTGGAGGGGAAGGGAAGGGTGAGGTAACGTCAAAAGGTCCAGGAAACGGATCTATTCTCCAGGCCAAACAGGAAGCAATGAGACAAGCCTTGGCAAACCCTGGGATTTGCTTGTTTACTGGAAGGGGGGAGGGGGAGGAAGAGGAGGAGAAAAGAGAAGAAGGAGAAAGGGAGATGGGTGGAGGTGAAAAAAGGAAGAGGGAGAGGAGGCAGCTCTCCCCCCTGAAGGATTCAGCTTCCCCCCCCCTCCAAGTCTACTCCATTCCCAGCACCCCCTACCTTATTTCCAGGGCTAAGAAACATCTGCCACATGGGGATGGCTTCCCAGCTCCATCTGACTTCCTCCTGGCCCCTGCAAGCCTCCCCCCCCCAACCATGGCTTCCTCATCGTCTCCTCCTAGGAGCCCTGAAAACCCTTCCCTGCAACCTGCCCCACAGGTCTTTGCAAGGAATGCCCTGGTGGTGCCCCAGTTATGAGTCCCTGCAGTTAGTAGCTACATCAGGGTAGCAGAAGCCCCGGAGCTCCTCCCCTCCACCACCACCACCATCATCATCATCTTCTTCTGGTGTTTTCTGACAGCTAAAGGCTAGTTGAGGCCCCCTGCCTCTGAAAAAGGAAACCTGAGGTCTCCTTTGGTCCTTCTGGGCCTGGAATGGCCCCATCAGGGGGAAAGAATAAAGAGATTTTCCATCAGCCTGGCAACAAGAAGGCCGGAACGAGCAGCCTGGCACTAGGTGAGGTGGTTATCTTGACCGGTGTCCTTCCGGGTTTCTGCCCAACTGATGTTCTAAGCAGCCGGTGCCTTTTGAACTTGGCAACTATGAGACGGGTAGACTTCAATTCCCAGACGAGCCGGCTGGGGAATTCTGGGAGTTGAAGTCCACAAGTCTTAAAGGGGCCACATTTGCACACACACACACACACACACGCACGGCTCAGTGCGAGGGAAGAAATCACTTGGCCTGAAAAAGGATCAAACTAGGCTGCCCTGTTTCTGCATTGCAAAGGAAGCCCCTTCCGAGGCCTGGAGTTCTCCCCCCCCCCAGCACATTCCAGCTGCTTTCCTTTCCTTTCCTTTCCTGTTTACAGCTGGCTGACGGTCTGAGCTTCAAGACAAAGCGCTGCAGCTGATATTCAAGAAAACTCGGACCTTGGCCTGATGGACCAACCCTGCCTGAGATTCTTCCTCCTCTTCCTCTTCCCCTCTTGACTCGTGCACAAACAAGGACGGAGGTAGCTAACCCCACTCCCTTCTAGTACTGATGATGTTGCCTAGTTGGGTAGTAAAATGTCTGCAAGGAAGCAAGCAAGTCCAAAGAGTTCCAAGGACCCCAAAGTCATTTTCTTCCTCTTCCTCTTTCTCTTCCTCCTCCTCCTCCTCTCCACAAGCCCCACTCCCTTCCAGAACGGATGAGGTCACCCACTTGAGTCATAAAAGATCTGCAGGAAAACAACCAAGGACCCCACAGACCTCCTTCCTCTTCTTCCCGGCTCCATCTCCTCCGTTCTGGAAAACCCTCTCCCTCCCAACATTGATGATGTTCCCTAGGTGGGTCATGAACCGTCTGCAAGAAATTCATCCACCTCAGACACCACCAAGGGCCCCACAGACCTCCTCCTCCTCCTCCTCTTCACGAGATTCACTCTCTTCTAGGACTGATGAGATTCCCTAGGTGGGTCATGAAACGTCTGCCAGAAAAGGACCCAGGTCAGAGAGCCCCAAGGGCCCCACAGAAGACGGTCGTAGCAGAAGCCTCGTTCTTATAAAGATGGCCATTTATTTTGAGGACGCCCAACATTCCTTTCCATTCACCCCAAGAGGCTGACCAGTGGCACCGTCTGTCGCCCGATGGGAACATGATAACAAGGGAGGGGAGCCCCCTGGAGAGACCCTCTCCTCTCCTCCTCCCCTGGCTGGGGGGAGTTTTTCCTCCTCTTCCATTGCTGCTGCAGTCAGGCTCCATTCCCAGGTAGGTGACGGCTTGGCTCCCTGGCCTTCCTGGAGAGCCTGGTCCTGAAGCGGCCCCTTCCCAGAGCTGGGGGTCAGGCTTCCCTTCACCCACCAAAGTCTTGGTCTCAAGGAAGGATGCTACCGCTGGAGAGGACCTCAAGGACGAGCGGTGGCAGGTCGAAGCCCACGAGCCGTGTCCAGCTTGGGCCAAAGTCTGTGCCCCTCCTGCTGTTGCAGCCTCCCCGAGAAGGCCCCCTTCCCATCAGGTGGGCGGGGGGTCCGAGGGGCAGGAACGGCTGAGAAGTCCATTCGTGGCTGGGGGCGTGGCTGGTCCCGAGGGGAGGGCCCAGGGTCACTGCTGCTTGGAGCGAGGCCACAGCCGGCTGGCCAGGGAGCCCAGGAAGAGCTGCTGCTTCTTGTGCTGGGTCAGGTCGGAGAGACGCTGCTGTTCCTCCTGGGGAGGGGGGCACAGACACCGACACTGCTGTCACTCTCGCAAGGCAGCCCCTTCCTCAGCCCACCCAGGGGTCTCTCTCAGAAGCCACAGAGGGATTAAACTAGAGGGGTTCAACCTTGGCGAATTGGAAGACCCGTGGACTTCAACTCCCAGAATTCCCCACTTGGCAGAGGCATCATGCAAGGAGCCCTGGACTTACGACTATTTGTTTAGGGACCGTTCAAAGTTACGACGGCACCCTGGAAAAAGTGCCTCATGACAGTTTGTCAGAGTTAGGACTGATGCAGCCTCCCACCCTGGTTGCATGATCAAAACTTGGACACTTGGCAGCTGACATGTATTCCTGATGGCTACACGTGTTCCAGGATCACACGTGATCCCCTCCGGAGACCTTCTCAGCTGCCTTCCAACAAGCCAAGTCGGTGGGCAAGCTGGATTCACTTACTGACTGCAAGATTCCCTTAGGAACTGCAGGGATTCACTTAACGAAAGTTTTGCAAAAAAGGTCATGAGATGAGAAGCAACTCATTTAGCAACTGCCTCGGTTAGTGACAGAAATTTTGGGCTGAAGTGTACTTTTAATAAAGGAGAATCTTTGTAGCTCAGGGTTGATGTGAGGGGCTCCTTGGGGGTCTCAGAGCTGGCTTATTTTCTTGCAGACCGTTTCCTAGTTTGGGCCAGCTCAGAGACCCCCAAGGACCCCATAGTCCTTCTCCTCTACACAAACCCCCCTCTCCTCTAACACTGATGATGTTACCTAGCTTGGGTCATGCAACATCTTCCAGAAAACAAGCCAGCTCAGAGGCCACTAAGAATTGGGGCTGTGGGTCAAGGACGGCCTGTGATTCCCCCCTCCCCCCCTCACCTGCTCCAGCTGGGACTGCCTGCGCTTGAAAGCCTCCAGGGGATCTTCTTCCAAGGAATAGTTCTCCAGCACGGAGCGAACGTCTTCCACTCCGCTCAGGGCAATGGCTGCAGGAGAGCAGAAGAACCACAAATGAGGTCCAGCCCAAAGACCCGGGCCTCGCTTTCTCCCTCCAAGGGGACAGACACACAGCCTACCTGGGCCGAAGCCTTTGTCCGTTACCACCCTCTGTTAATGCCGATATGAATGCAATATCTGGGGTTTTCAATTGTGTACAGAACGCAAAGGATGTGTGTCTCTGTTTTATTCTGTGGTTGTAATGTACACTGAAATTGGCATTTAATTTCGTTGTATGAGGTGCAATGACAATAATCTAAATTAAACATGAACTCTGCCATCTGCACCCGGGATTCTCCAGGCCAAAGCCTGACCAGACCAGGGCTCAAAGCTCCCTCTGGATCTTCTGGGAAAAAACAGCTGGGAAGGGAGATGGCTCAGGGTGATGGGTGAGGGTCACCTCTGGCTCGCCTGCTGGTTTCCTTGAAACCGAGCCCTCCTCTGGCTTTTTGAAAGGTTATCACAATATAAAATATAAACGGAAATAAAGATAGGGAAAGGGGAAAATAAAAGGGGGGAGGAGGGAGAGAGGTGTTGGTGGAAGGGGAAAGAGAAGGTGTGCATTTCCAAATTTTTTCAGGGCAGTAAAATAACCACCTTGGTTTTTTTTAAATTTACCAACTTGAGAAATGCTGGACATTGCTACTACAACAAAGGGCGTTAATCAGCGGAAGCCAAAGTCCAAAGTTTGTGTTTTGCCCCGGGCTCACTTTTGAGGAAGGCTGACAGGTCGAAGAGGGTGCGGTCGTCGGAGTTGCCGTCCCACTTCCTGAGGGCCAGGCCGTTGAAGGGCTGCAGGCGGAAGGCCTCCTTCTTGCAATCCACCACCACCACCTTGGAGGGGTCCCTGTTCAGGCAGGAGATGTCCTGGGGGAGGAGCAAGAGACCGGCAGGTGGGACCTCTGGTGGTCTGTGCCCCATCCGTCTGTCCGTCCATCCAATCAATCTTTATGTCTTCTCCATCTGTCTATCCATCCATCCAATCAATCTATGTCATCTGTCTGTCTCTGTCTATCCATCCCTCATCTATCAACCAACCTTGGTAACTTTAAGAAGAGTGGACTTCAACTCCCAGAATTACCCAGCCAAGAAAACTGACACTGACACACACACACACACACAATCTTTCTCTCTCATCTACCTATATCTCTACTTTTAAAACCGCCCATCTCCTTCACAGAGGGACTCTGGGTGCGGTACAGATAAAATATAAAATCATAAACAGGGAATACCCAATTGAAAGTGTAAAGGCAAGGCTAAATTGAGTGTGAAAATTACCTAAAAGGTGGGTGGGGTCTAGCCTTCCTAAAAGCCTCCGAGGAAAAGCTCAGCTGGCTGAGCAAAGAAGGGGAGCCAGGGTGTGTGCCTCCCCCTCCTCTCCGTGAGGCCCAAGGGCTTTCAAAGGGAATCCGGCCTCCAATGTTCCTGGCAGGGAAATTCCCACATCCTTCCACCATTTTTCCTCCTGGAGGAATCCTGTACAGTGTTTTTCAGGTTGATATTCCTGGCTGACGCAAGGCTGGTATCGCGACTGGGGTTCTTTGGACTGGATGGAGCCATTATGTTAAAATGACCTTTTAAAAAAAATAATCCTAGTAATGAACTGGGAGAAGTCTACAATCACTCACAAGGTCCATTCCATTGGGAAGCTGTTTTGCATGAGCTTTTAAAAAAATAAAATAAAAACTGCCTCAATTGCTCAGCTTTTAAACAGCGACGTCCATTTTTTCATGTACAAAATACTCCAAAGTCCCATGCTCTTAGGACAAAAAACCCCCAAACCTACAGATTCCTCAGTGAGAAGTAGCTGGAAGTTAGTCATTAAGTAGCTCAATCAACTAGTTTTCTGTGGGTTTTTTTTTCCTTTTCTTTTCATTCACTTTGGTTGCCTTGCAGGATTAGGGCAGACTTGGCTTTTCAACAAATTGCTCCGACTTCCAAATCTTTATTTTCAGGACAAAGACAAAGCAATCTGAAGGAACTGGGTAGAAATCTGCCCCGCCTTCCCCCAACACAATTAAAAATGCCTTCTTTGAAGTTATGTTGAATTGCCTGGCCAGCTTGTTCCTTTTTTTAATTATTTATTGTTTTATCATAAAACATAAGACGCAAAACAGAAAAACGAACAAATGAAATGAAACAAAAGCAAACGTTCAACACTAACAACAACCCAGAAAAAAGAAAGAAAAAAAAAATAAGTG
>JAEANM010025255.1:0-10978 GCA_017656035.1 Myanophis thanlyinensis | reverse complement strand
GACAGAGATGGAGACACACACACACACAGTTGGAATAATACTGGCTGGCAGATTCAGCTCTTGCTTGAATGGGAAGGGGGCTGTAGGCCAAAAAAAGAAAAAAAAAGCTGGCCAGTTGAAAGATGCCTGGAAGGAAGTGTCAATTTCAGTTGCTTATCCTTTCTCATCTTTCCCACTGTCTTCTCCTATTGGTTTCTTAGGATTTATCCGTGGTTGTTGTTGGTAACTTATGATTTATGATTGTAGCTATGATTTATGACCTATTACTTGCTCTTTATATAAGTTTCCTCTTTCCGCTATGCATTTAAAATGGACAGTGATTAGTGTGTGTGTGTGTGTGTGTCTGTCTGTCTGTCTGTCGTATACATGTATGTATACAGCATATGTATATGTGTGTTAATGTCTGTGTTTGGGTAGATATACACTTTCCCTTGAGATCAGGCAGCAGAATTTCATTATTAAGGTGGACCATTGTGTTCACAGTAAAAAAAATGACAATAAAGTTATCTTATGTGTATACTGTGAGCTTATGCACCGGAGATGAATTCCTTGTGTGCCCTATCACGTTTGGCCAATAAAGGAATTCTATTCTATGCTATAGGGTGTCCTCAACTTACAACAGTTTGTTTAGCAACTCTTTGAAGTTACAACGGCACTGAAAAAAAAGGGCCCAATGCCCTTTTTTCACACTGACAACCTCTGCAGTATCCCCATGATCACATGATCAAAATTCAGATGCTTGGCAACTGGTTCATACATATGACCGTTGCAGTGTTCCGGGGTTATGTGATCCCTTTTTGCAGTCTTTGGACAAGCAAAGTTAATGGGGAAACCAGATTCAGTTAACCACCAGGTTACTAACTTATCAACTGCAGTGATTCACTTAAGAACCGCAGCAAGAAATGTCATAAAATGGGGCAAAACTCAACAAATTCTCACTTAACAGCAGAAATTTTGGGTTCACTTGTGGTCGTAAGTTGAGGACTACCTGTATTCTATTTCCAAATTGTGAGAAACTGGGATTCCTGTTTATTCGGCCTGGTTTGGATCCCACCCTGAGGATCTTGTCGATTTCTGGGTGCGGTGAGCTAAAAAGGATTCTGAAAAATTGTGGCAGTTTCCAAGAAGGGGTGACAGAGGTGATCAGGGAACTATAGGTACTCCTCAATTTACAGCCATTCATTTAGTGACCCTTTGAAGTTGCAACAGCACTGAAAACAAGTGACATGATTGTTTTTTTCACACTTATGACCGCTGCAGCGTCTCCGTGGTCGCGTGGTCAGAATTTGGATGCTTGGCAACTGGCATGTATTTATGATGGTTGTGAGGTCCTGGGATTGATCGTGTGATCCCCTTCTGTGTCCTCCTGACAAGCAAAGTCAATAGGGAAGCCAGATTCACTTAACAACAATTGTTACGAAACAATTTCAGTAATTCAGTTAACAACTGTGGCAGGAAAGGTGATAAAAACCAAGCAAAACTCACCTAACAACTGTCGGGCTTAGCAACGGAAATTTGGGTCTTAATTATGATTGTAAGTCGAGGACTAGCTACAGTAGCTACGTTTTGTGAAGAGAGATGGAAGGGATTGAAGTTGTTTAGCTTTGGAGGGGGGAGATGTTGGGGCAATATAATATTTTGGGGGAAAATATCAGATATCACCTACCCACCCACCTACCCGTGAACTTTAAGGTGGCTGGCCATACAGATCTTTTAAATAAATTAGTGTCCCCCAGAAGTTCAAGACCTATGCTCTTTCCTTCCAGAGTCTATGGACTAATGCATGTAAGTTAACAAAGTAAATTTTGATTTATGGTACTTTTAGAAAAAAATAAATCCTAATAGTAGAAGTACGTTGAGAGCAGAACTCTCACGGTAAAGAACTGGCTCACATCCCTTCACTGAATGTGCCCAAGTGAAGTCAAGGCAACCCTTTAGCTCAGATACAGGTAGTCCTCGACTTACAACAGTTCACTTAGTGACCATTCAAAATTACAGCCGCACTGAAAAAAGTGACTGATGCCCGTAGCATCGCCATGATTATGTGATCAAATTTCAGATGCTTGGCACCTTGACTCATACTTAATGACCGTTGCTGTGTCCTGAGGTCATGTGATCCCCTTTTGCAACCTTTGGACAAGCAAAGTCAATGGGGAAGCCAGACTCACTTAACAACCGTGATAGTAAGTTATCAACTGCGGCAATTCACTTAACAATGGTGGCAAGAGAGGTCGTTAAAATGGGGCAATACTCACTTAACAAAAAGAAGGGCTAAGAGTGACACCTGATAGCAGTCTTCCAATATCTTGCCACAAAGAAGAGAGGCAATCTATCAATCTATTGTCTAAATCACCTTGAAGGCAAGGCAAGAAGCAATGGATGGAAACTAACCAAGGAGAGAAGCAACCTAGAAATAAGAAGAAATTTCCTGACAGTTAAAACAATTAATCAGTGAACTAGCTTTCTTTCTGAAGTTGTGGGTACTCCAACACTGGAGATTTTAAAGAACTGAATAGACAACTGGTACAGAGTTTCTTGCTTGAACAGGAGGTTGGACTAGAAGACCTCCAAGGTTCCTTTCACTCTGTTATTTTGTACTGTTATGGTCAGTCTTGAGGGGATATTTATAATTGGGAGATTTCAACCCTGAGCTACAAATATTCTCTTTTATTGGTACATTTATAATTCTGTGGAGGTTTTCAGTGGTCTCCACTACAGTGCTCATCATTCCCAGCCAGCCCTCATCAATGGAGATTAGAATGGCCACCCTCCTTATCTGCTCAGTATCTTGCTTATGCTGGCTTGAGTTGAAATTCAAAAAAATCTCAAGTTGGAAAAGGTTGGGCAGATCTGATTAAAAAGTGGCTGTATTTGTGCCATATACATCTGCATTTGTGCAATATATAACAGTTGGTCACCATACTGTGACCGTATGTCATATACATATGTATATATCTATGTTGTATACATATGACATTATTACTACATAACACATACTGGCTGGGGGATTCTGGGAATTTAAGTCCACACACCATCAAGCCCCCAAGGTTGAAAAACCCTGCCTTAGTGACTGTTCAAATCCTTAGAAATACTTAATATCTTGCACTATTTATTTAGGTATCTAAATAATTTTAGGTATGCATTCCTATTCCACCATGGCTATTTTAATAAATAACTCAAGGTGCCAAACCTATCTAATTTTTCTTTTCTCCGATTTTCCCCACAACAACCCTGTAAGATGTGTTGGGTTGAGACAGATTGTGATTGTGAAATTTGCGGCCTCTTGCCTTCATTTTTTTTAGACACTTCTGGTTATTACACAAGTTGTACATTTCTAAAAGGGAATGTGATGACCTTGCAGATAAGCAAACGATTTGTCAGTGCGCTGTCTTTTCAGACACCTGTGACAGAAAGATGATACGAAGGAGAAAAATGGATGTGCTTTCAAGGCTTTTCTGTCTGGTTGGCATCGTACCCTCAAAGTCCGTAACATTTTTCAGGATGAAATTGTCTCCATTTATTGGTTTTATAGCTGGAGACTGAGGCCCCTGCTGAGTATTTAAAAATAAGGCATGGAACAAGAATACAATTGACTTTTTACCCAAACTTCTAATCTTTTGAAAATCTGAGGCATATAGTTAGTTCCCCATACCGAGCATTTCTAAAGTGTTTGGTACAGCATTGTTTGGTTCACAGGTGCTGATTCAGTTATAGCACCAATACATCTGTGCCCACTCTCATTTCTTGACAAAAAAGCTTAAAGCGTAAGTGTGAATCATTTGCACCATCTCTTGCCAGTTCTAAGGGATCATTTGAAGGGATCAAAAAGGTAGAAACTCAAAGCAGAGATATTTATATATACAGCGGAATTGTGTGAACAATCCATTTAGGTATGTGTAACTGGTTCCTTTTCATCTATCATTCTTGTATTCTCTTTGAAAGAGACAGCGTGATGGGTTTTTGTTTATTTATTTTTTAAAACTTCCCTTCAATCGTGTCGAATTCTTGGAGACCACCTGGACAGGTCCTTGAAGTGTTCTTTGGCAAGGTTTTTGAGAACTTGTTTGCCATTGCCTCCTTCCTAGGGCTGAGAGAGAGTGACTGGCCTATGTCCCAATGGTGCTTTTTTCAAGAGGCAACTGGACTTTCTATTTTTTTTTCTTTGAAGACATTTCACTCCTCATCCAAGAAGCTTCTTCAGCTCTTCATTCATTCAGTGGGGAATGGAAGGATTTATATTCCTTGCAGACAGCGGGTAATTTAAAATTTAAGTTTTAAAAACATTAATTTTTTTTTTTTAAATTACCCGCTGTCTGCAAGGAATATTAATTCCCGGTTTTCTCGATTTCCAGCCTGATCCCTTAACCATGACTCCCACTGACACTCCCAAGCATATATTTCAGTAGTCCTGTCTGTGCAAGAAGAGGTTTTTAAGCTACTTACATGTCTAGTCAGTGGTTTAGCATCCCAGAAGCCATAACTGCCTTTTGAAGCCTTGGTGGCTTAAAATTAAGAGCAAGAAATAGAAGCATTGGAATTACGTGCTGCCCGCAATCAATCCATGCTTAGCTAATTTCCAATTAATTTGAAACAGGAATGATAAGGGTGAAGAATAAAGAACTTTACTTCTGAATGGTATCCAGGTAGTCTTCAACTTACAACCACAATTGAGCTCAAAATGTCTGTTGCTAAGTGAGACAGTTGTTAAATGAATTTTGCCCTATTTTACGCACTTTCTTGCCGCAGTTGTCAAGTGAATCATGCAGTTGTTAAATTAGTGGACTTTGCCTGTGAGAAGGTTGCAAAAAAGGATCATGTGACCCTTGGTCACTGCAACTGTCATAAATGTGAGTCAGTAGTCAAGTGTCTGACTTTTGATCACATGGCCATGGGAATGCTGCCACAGTCATAAATGTGAAAAATGGTCAGGTCACTTTTTTCAGTGCTATTGTAACTTTCAATGGTTACGAAATGAACTGTTGTAAGGTATGAAGTATTTGTATATAGGACAGTGTATTTGCTATACGAGTCTATGGAGATTCTCAGTCATCCAGGTCATGGTTGTCCCAAAGGTGCTTTGTTCAAAAGGCAACTGGACTTTCTTGGGTTTTCTTTCTATGTCAAAATCAAAATTGAATTCAACAGAGGAGGAAGGATATGACACCATCTATCTCCTGTCCACAATACGGTCCTTTCAGCAGTTCCAAAAAGGATCCACACCCATTTGCACTACTCAGGTGACCCTGAGGACACAGATAAGCCTCCAAGATCTAGACACACCCATACATGAATACAGAATAACAGAGTTGGGAGAGACCTTGTAGTCATCTAATCCAACCCTCCGCCCAAGCAAGAGACCCTACACCATTTCTGACAGATGCCAGTCCAGTCTCTTCTTGACAGCTTCCAGCGATGAAGCTCCCACAACTTCTGAAGGCAACTTCTGTTCCATGGGTTGATTGTTCTCACGGTCAGAAAATTTCTCCTTATTTCTAGGTTGAATCTCTCCTTGATCAGTTTCCATCCATTATTCCTTGTCTGGCCTTCAGCTGCCTTGGAAAATAGGTTGACTCCCCTCCTCTCTGTGGCAGCCCCTCTAGTATTGGAAGACTAATATCATGTCTCCCCTGGTCCTTCCCTTCCCTAGACTAGCTGTGCCCAGTTCCTGCAACTGTTCTTTGTATGTTTTAGCTTCTAGTCCCCTCATCATCCTGGTTGCTCTTCTCTGCACTCTTTGTAGAGTCTCACCCTCTTTTTTATAGTGTGGTGACCAAAACTGGATGCAGTACTCTAAGTGTGGTCTTACCAAAGCTTTATAGAATGGTTACTATAGAGTGCTTACTATAGGTTATTATAGAGTCTATGCTGAAGATGTTACCTAGCCTGCTAACGAAATGTTTGGAAACCAACCCACAAGTTTGGAGAATGAACCTTCATCCTCATCCGATACCCGAGCTACTGATATTTGCCGGTCTTGCAACCCTTCAAGTGGTCTCAACAACTCTCTAAATGGATGCAAATGACCAGCTGTCTGCAAGGAGTATAAATCCTTCCATTCCCCACCATCCTTCAATCAGAGCTGAGGAAGCTTCTTGGATGAGAAGCAAAATGTCTACAAAAAATACAAGAAAGTCCAGTTGCCGTTTGAAAAAAGCATCTTTCGGTCATACATGAACAGATACAGTATCCCTATGGCTAAATTTAGATTTCTGTTGCTGTCGAACAATGGTTCTTAAATTGGGGGTAATTACCACCAAGCAGCGTGATTGGCAATCTCATAGAATATGGATGAACAATTCTTCTACACTAGTAGACTGCAATTGATTATCATTTTTAAATTTGTCAGGAGTCAGGGGTGGCTGCGGTGACACAGGGGTTAAAATGCAGTACTGCAGGCTACGTCTGTTGACTGCTGGCTGCCAGCAGTTTGCAGTTCGAATCTCACCAGCTCAAGGTTGACTCGGGCTTCCATCCTTCTGAGGTCGGTAAAATGAGGATCTAAATTGTATGTGTCGGGGGGGGGGGGATAGGCTGACTCTGTAAACTGCTTAGAGAGGGTTGTAAAGCACTGTGAAGCGCTATATAAGTCTAAGGGCTATTGCTGCAGTAAATAGGTGAAGCCACATTCAGTGGAGATAAATAGAAGCCTTAAACTAGCTAAAAGTGAAATTAATTCTCTCCTGTTAGGTTTGGGAGGGTACTTCATAGAAAAGCCACTATTCTGAAAGTACAAGTATTCCTTGACTTAAAACTAGTCATTTAACAACTTTTGAAGTGATAATGTCCCTGAAAAAAGTAAATTGCAAGTGATTCTCACATGACTCTCATAGTTTCCCTTTGGTCAAGTGATCAAAATTCAGGCACATGACTACTGGCATGTATTTACCCTGGTTGCAGCATCCTGGGGTCATATGATCACTGTCTGCGACCTTCCCAGCCAGCTTCCACCAAGCAAATTGATGGGGAAGACAGATTCACTTAATGTGATTCACTTAAGAACTGCAGTGATTTGCTTAGCAACCACAGCAAAAATGTGTAAAATTGGGCATGATTCACTTAATAACCAGTTTACTTGGCAATGGAAATTCTGGGTCCCAATTGTAGTCGTAACTTCTACTGCATATTCCTCCTCCTCAACAAAATGAGAGAATGAAGAATTATTTTCTGTTTTCATTCTGGACTAAATACAGGTAGTCCTCGACCTACAACGGTTCATTTAGTGACCATTCAGAGTTGCAGCGGCACTGAAAAAAGGGACTTGTGACCATTTTTCACACTTGTGACCCTAGGGGCATCCCTAGGGTCACGTGATTTGCATTTGGATGCTTGACCACTGACTCACATTTATGACGGTTGTAGTGTCCTGGAGTTATGTGATCCCCTTTTGCGATCTTCTGAACGAGCAATGTTAATGGGGAAACCAGGTTCACTTAACAGCCGTTTCACTAATTTAAGAATTGCGCCGATTCGCTTAACAAATGTGGTGAGAAAAATTGTAAAATGATGCAAACTCACTTGACAAATTTCTCACCTAACAACATAAATGCTGGGCTCAATTGTGGTTGTAAGTTGAGGATTACCTGTATTCAGGAAATACTGACAACGAACGTTTTAACTAAAAATAGCTTTACTATAGTCCAAGCTGTGTGTGTTTTTCAGGATTGGCTGTCAGAGTCTGTTGATCTGAAATGGGTTTTTAGGAACCCTGTTGTTGTACAACAATCTTGTAAATTCTCCTCAAACATTGCTTAGAAATCGGATTTTTATTTTATTTAAGATCCTCCTTTTAACCCCATCACCAAAATTCTCTTTCTGCTATACTTTTATGCTTCACTGGGCATCTGGTAAGAGCAGCTTAGCAACCCACCCACAGAGTTCCTTCAAGCGTACAGTTTCAAATTGCCCTTGTAATAATGTATGATACAGAATGTAGATCCTAACTTGGATTTAATCAGCCATAGATATTTTTTATGAACTATAATTTATTACTTGAATAGATAATTTTTTTTTCTTTTGTTCTATTAATTTTAGTCCTATTAAATGTTCCATTCATGTCCAATTTCAGCATGTTTTTAAAGATAAGAGAGAGAGAGATAAAATAACCTTTATTTCTGTGTATATACTCCTTAAAAAGTGAAATTCTGATGCCCACTCTCGTATATAAATATGTATATATATCACCGTCTTTTAATGATCCCATAATCCCTTGTGGGGTGAAGTCTGGGCAACTGAATGGAGTTGAGTGTTTAGTGGCTGGATGCCCTTCCTGTCACCAGTGTGGAGTTATATTCAGCAGATATAATTTCAACGTGCCTAGAGAGAGAAGTATCTGCCTCTACCTAGGATCGAATTCACAGCCAATCTACGAAATATACTGTATATATATATTCATAGATTTTCACGGGTACAGGTATGCAGGTCTAGGTGTGTTCGGGTCTTTTCCCATGTAAGTCTGAGAGTATCTTCACAACGTTTCGGCGAGGTCCCATCTTCAGGCTGGTGCCTTCTCCTTCATGCCAGTGCTAGCATTGTGTGACTGGAGCTGCTGTCTTTCTATAAATACTGTTGGGGGGGCCTGGTGTGCTGGGCTGGTTGGCTGCGTAGCTGCCTCTTGATTGGTTGATGGAGTTAATGTTGATAGAATGGGCTGTGTGATGGCCTTGTGAGTTTTGTTGTGGAAATATCCTGGAATGCCACATTGAGGCAGTAATTGCTGCAAAAGGGGCCCAAACCAAGTACTGAGTACATATGCATACTTATACTTTTCAGAGGTCCGATATTGTTCTACGTACAATCCTTGCTTTATTGATTGCATGTAATATTCTAATTTTCTGAGATTGTGGATTTGGGATTTTCATGAGCTGTACGCCATAATTATCTCAATATGACAAATCATGGCTTGAACTATCTTGCTTTGCATGTAATGAGTCTATCTCATATGTTAGTTTCACCTTTTAAGTTACATTATTGAAATAAATGAACTTTTGCACGATATTCTAATTTTTTGAGTTTCACCTGTAATATTTCGTTACCAGTTAAAACTTAAAACATTTTGGATTTTCCCAGTTGTGAATATGCATCCTTCCAAATGGTGTCTATTAAATACAAGTTCATTCGTTTTAAAAATGCAAAGCCAGCTATAAAAATTGTTCATGCTGCAAGCATCTCTCATAATGTTCCACTAGAATTATTCTCTTCATCTTTTTCATTGCAGAAGAACATTTCCTCTGACAGTATTTATTAAATCTTGGTTCCTTTTCAAAGCATGGTTGTCAGGGTTGGGATCCAAGCTAGAGAATGTGGCCTGTTTTTTCCTTCCTATCTGACATTGTGTTTTGTCACTGCAAGTAGATCATGGTCAAAAGTATTACTTCAAGCTGCAATAGTGGCTAACCATATTGATATTAATGCTGTGATATTAATGGGAAAGAGTTCGTATTTGATCTCCCAGCTGCTTTCAGATTGACAAACCAGGGGATCCCTGTAACATCTTCTGCTAAACTGTAGGAGAAGAAGAGGACAAGCCTATGAAGTGTGTGTGTGTGTGTGTAGTCAAGTGAGGAATCAGCCTGGAATCCTTGTATTCTCACAAATGGTCTAAATCCAACCCTTCTTGAATGTCCATGTCAGGGGTGACTCGCAAACTACCTCTTTCTACTCACAGCTTGACAAAGAAAGTAAGGGATGAGCGAGGTGTTTGATTGTATGAGAGGCCGGGAGGGAGAGAAGGAATGTATGTGAGCCGTTTGTTGCCTGAGAAAATCTTGCAAACCCAAGGTCATAACCTGAAGACTTTCGAAAGGTGCAGACTGTTTTCCCAAAACAAAATGCCTATCATGGACTGATAGACAGTGGACACTGGGCAGCCCAGGGCCCAAGGTTTGATTTAATTTAATTTAATTTAATAACAACATTTCTATACTGCCTCCTCTCCCGAAGGACTCGGGGCGGTGCACAGCCATTTAAAAACACAAAACGTAACAATTAATATACAGTTAAAAATAAATTAAATTAAAGTGGCCAATTCAAAATCAAATTTTGGAATATTAAAAAATAACAATTTAAAATTCCAGCCAATAAAACCAATTAAAAAAACAATTAAAAAAACAATTTAAAAATTGTTATTGATTATACCATGCTTCGTGCCAAAACCTCAGAAATGACTTTGCTTCTTCTGTACCTGTATGGATCTGTCAGTAAAGTTTTCCTCTTGGTAATATAAATGTCCCAGAGTTTCTTGTGCTATACACGCCAACCGGCTCTTATCTATGGTCAATTTAGTGCTGACCGTTAGTTGACTAAATTCTGGTGTGCGGACACGAGCAATAAATCACCTTAACTTAATATATGGTCCTGATTCTTTGTGCCTGACATAAACTCCTCTGTTGTCTGAATTTTGTTTGCATCGATTGTTTTTCTCCTGCAGGACCATGGCAAGTCCAAGAACAAGGAAAGTCCTTAAAGAAGTGAGAGTACAAGACGAAAACAATGTAAGTAGTTTGGGTTACCTTCTCAACCCCCTATGATTAAGACGGCTGTGACTCGGCTCTATCTAGCTCATGTTAGATAATTAATGCATGTGGTTGTTATATTACCCATGAAAATCACTGAACCAATTTGCTGCAAACGATCAGTCTTTCTCACTAAGCGGTATGACTCACATTGTTTGTAAGACTATTCCTGAAAATGCCAAATAGTTCTTGTTTATAAATATGCAGGTAGTCCTCGATTAATGACCACAGTTGAGCCCAAAATTTCTCTTGCTAAGGGAGACATTTGTTAAGCAAGTTTTGTTCCCTTTTAGGCACAAAGTACTTCACAGTCTTAAAATAATAAAAAAAAAACATTCCAAATAAATTTCTAATTTATTTAATCATATTTATATACCGCCCCATCTCCGCAAGGACTCGGGGCGGTTAACAGCCGATAAAAAACACAGAATATAAAATACAAAATACAATTAAAAATCAATTAAAAT
>JAEANM010025254.1:0-10978 GCA_017656035.1 Myanophis thanlyinensis | reverse complement strand
TCTACGGGGAGGGTCAAGGAGTTCCAGCAAGAGAGCACAGATCGAAACCGCGGACGATCGCGGATTCCGACCTGCCGCCGAAGAAGCCAAACAGGAAGTCCCGAGGCAACCCACATATTAAAGGCCTCGAGGCCGACCTCTGCCCCCATCAACACGAACTGCGAATGATCGGAGAGGAAGGAGGAGAACCACCGTAATACGGTGCCTCCCACTCCTAACACCCCCAATCGCTGCAGCAAGATACTGTAGTCAACAGTATCGAAAATGCCGAGAGATAAGACCAGGACAGAGGAATAACCCCTGTCCTGTGCCTTCCAGAGATCATCCACCAACATTTTAACTGAAGCCTTTGATTAACTCTATGGGGAATTTAGTAATGTTGATAGCAGGAGCCTAAAACAGGCACGCAGTAATTTTAGAAGAAGCAATGCTATTCCAGGAAATGACAGAACTAATATTGGAATGGTAAAGCAAATAGGCCAAATATCAATTTAATACATTTTATTAGTAAAAAGCAGCAAAAATTGAAGGATTGTCCTTTTAGTTTTAGTTGACCACCACTTTACGTTAATTTAGAGAAAGTACGTTTTTCTACCTTATTAAAATTATAGACAAATATATACGAATATAGACACATTTTGAGCAGGTTTACAAGTCTCTTTCATGCTTTCTTTTATATATTGTATCTTAAAAACCTCCTCATAACCAATATATATTTGGAGACAGATCAGATTTTCTAATAGGCTTTCTGTAATGTGATGGGAAGTGGGTCTCTTGAGTGATAATGGATTATTTTGTACCTGGATGTTTATATATTGATCTCATGAATCTTTATCATTCTGGAAATCATTTATTTCAGCAGATATAAATACGAAATGCCATACAAGTAAAATCTAATTTAACTTGCAAATTTGGGGGAAAAAACCCTTTCCTTCATATAGGGAGCCATCTTTGCTTCACAGCAACTTTGAAAAGTCAATTCATTAGATAATAAACATAATACTTCTGTCTATTTTCCCAACAGCAACAACCCTCTGAGTTTGGCTGAGAGAAAGTGACTGGCCTCAAGTCACCCAACCTAAAGAAAACCTACAACTCACTGTCTACTACTTTTTGGGCTTTAACCACTACAACAAACTATGGAAATAATGTACTGATTATAAGTGTCTTCACCAAGATAAAGAGACATAACACACAGTTCTTCAATTTGATGCACATGATTGGCACCAATACCTTATACCAATTTCTCTCCAACTTCTGTTTGTATTTGATCAATTTAATTCAGTTGGCCTTAATTTAATTTAATTTTAATTGTTTTTTAAAATTGTTTATCTGTGTGTTTTACTGGCTGTACACCACCCCGAGTCCCTCGGGAGAGGGAGTGGTATATAAATTTTGACAAATAAACAAACAAACAAACAATTTAACAGAATCTTTGATAGAACTTGCCTTTCTTTAAAAAAAAGTTTCAACAAGACAGAAAGAGAGAAAGAAAGGATTAGAAAAAACAAAACAAAGTTGGGAGTATAGAAAAAGAGTAACTTCTGACCTACTTTACTAGATATAGTTGTAAAATATATTAACCTCTTACTCTAATAGTAACAATAGTACATGGTATTTTTTATAATCATAAATAGTTCTAATTGTCAAATCCTAAAAGAGTTTCCTTTCAGTTTCAAACAAAATGGTCTCCATGTAGAAAAAAAAGTCTTTTCTAGAATCAGAGTAGTCAGTTTCACCATCTCAGCCAGTTCCATCAGCTACTTCGATATAATTTTCCTAAGGAATTTTCCTGAGGGATGATTCTTACTTTCCATAAACCCTCAACTCAGTTAACAAATTGTTCTTGACATTGTTTATCATGAGCTGCATGCTGTTTTTATTATTTGAAAATGTATATGGAATTATAAGCACAACTAAGGACGTAATGTAAAAATCAGTTTAAGTATAATGTCAACATAACTTTGAAAGAATTTGAACAAGGAAGGTGCTTTTACCACAAGTCATTTAATATCTACAAGTCACTCTGGGATATAAAATTGTTGGTGGATGAGTGAGGATGTGGTGTATGTTGAAGTGCCAAAAATTTCTATGTGGATATTTTTTTACTGTTGCTGTGAACCACCCAGGGTTATGTTGCATAAGATGGGTGCGTGTGTGGCCTATATAAATGATTTAAATTAGTAAATAAATAATCTAAAATTCTTATCTGTGACTAAATAAGATTTAAGGCACAGGATTACATTAGCAATCTTATATATTTCCTTGAATCTATTTTGACTATCCTTTTTTGTTGTTGTTCCTTCAAGTCATTCTTGACCTCTGGCAACTGTCTAGCAGTTTTCTTGCCAACATTTTTGGAAGTGATTTGCCACTGCCTTCTTACTACGGTTGAAAGACAGTGTGAAAGGTTGAAAGTCACCTAGATGGCTTCAAGCCTAAGGGAGGACTGGAACTCAGAATTGTCCTAGTTTCCAGCATGTTGACTTAACCACTTCACCAGACTGGGTCTCTAATTACATGCAGGCCTCTATTAAAGCCTTCAGTTCCATGGATCCTGTCTTTGTAGAATGCAAACCTGTATAGGTATTTAGCATACCCTTACCTTATATACTTTTAATCTCTTAAACTGGAATCTCTAACAGACACTGTCTGGCATATATTCAAAGAGATAGTTAAGTACTATCTGTGTACTATGGAATCTTCTTTAAAAGCAACTCAAGGTTATTTGAGGCTTGAAAACCACTGGATCCATGTTTGACCCAATATGGAAGTATTCTAAATTGTAAATTCCAAACATCAAGCTACAGCCTGCCAACTGAACAATATTTTAACACAGTACTGTCCTGAGTTGCCACTTAGGAAATGTGCCATAATTAAGCATGTTGGGTATTAATAATCATGAATCAGGAATGCAATTCTCACCTTTATTGGGTAATAGGCAACTATTCTTTCCTGCAATTTAATCATCATTTATTTAATGGTAATAGATTGTTTGAATTCACAAGGATAGTGTGAACCCAACTAGATTCTTAAATAAAATTGTCCTAAAAGGTGAGAAGTTGCATGAAAATTTAGTGTTTGGTTATAGTTTATAAACTAGACCAAACCAGTACCAGATGATATAATAAACAGCTCTGCATCATGATCAGAAGTGTGTGAGAGAGTTATTTATGAGTGCTATAACTTGGGAACAAAGCTAACATGTTTATGCCTTGCAGATAAAACACTGTGTCCCCCTTCATAATTACAAATTTCTGACACTTCTATTAGGCAAAACCATCTTCTGTTGGGTTAGAACTACAATTCAGGCTTTAAGTTTCATAGCCCTAAATGGATTGGAAGGGGTTTTTTTAGAAAAAAAATCCTGACTTTTCCTCCAGATCATTTGAATGAATCTAATTCTGAATGTGCCATTAAAAACGCACATTCACATTGCAGGGGGAGGAAAAAACCTGAGATCCGCATATAGAGGTTGTCCTCAATTTACAACCATAATTGTTCCAATTGTTCTCACCTCTGAATTCCATATATCTCTGCCATCTGCAAATTAGATTTTAAATATTGTGATGATAATAAATGCAAAGCAACAACATAAATTACAATGACATTTATATCATCTATACTGTACTTTATAGTTTATATAGTAATCAATTTCTATTGTTTCTATTACAAAATAGAGCAAGAACTAGAATTGCCTATGGAAGTGCAAAAAACTAAGCCATAGTCAATATGCATAAATCAGTAGGCGTAGTTGGTCAGTGGCTTAAAAGACACCAGAGAAGGCCTATACTATGACAGTTCGAGTCCTAGTACCACGTGACGGAGTAAGCTCCCATCACTTGCCTCTGTTCCTGCCAAACTAACAGTTCGAAAGCATATAAATGCAAGTAGACAAATAGGTGGGAAGGTAGCAATGTTTTGTGTTTCTCTGTATGCTTTGCACTGCAGAGTAATGTTATGCTGACCACAAGTCTTCAGACAGTGCTGGCTCAATGCCTTAGAAATGGAGACGAGCACTGCCTCCTAAAGCCGACTATGACTAGTGGAATAAAACTGCAGGAATACTTTACCTACCTGCAAAAAAACAATGTGTCTGAAGAATTACATACAGGTGACCCTTAGCAGAAACTCCTGCTGGGTAAACGGCCACGGAACAGCAAGTACAAGTAGTTCCCTAATTTTTCCCTATCATTCACAGAAACCCTGAAGATGAAGCACACATGAAAGGGGGCTCTCTTTCTTTACTTCAACAGAATCCCACTCTCATGAATACTGAATGCTTAAAAATTACTATTTTTGACCTTCAGAAAAAAATGAGAAGAGTAGGAAAAGGCAGCACAAACCTCCTTCGGTTGGTAATTAATACACTATTCAAAATGTAAGCTTATCACTTAGTCTATATCCAACTGCAACAAAGCCTATTCTTTGGAGCCAGGAGAATGAAATGCAGCCTTGTCGCTAATGCTCCCTGCTGGACAGCTTTTAAAGACTAGCACAGCTGCTGCCTTTTCTCCCTTATAGATTAGACTCCTCACAGAGGAAAAAAAATTAATATGCAGGTAGTCCTGGTTTAGCAACTACAACTGGGACTAGCAACTCAGTTGTTTAAAGCATTTGCTAAGTGAAAACTGAGACTGTGCTTAGGAGCTTACTTCAGCTTTCCTTTGCTTTACAGTCCTGTAAAGGTTACAAATTGAGGATTAGTTACAAAATTGGTTTTTCACCACCATTATAACTGCAAATAGTCATTAAATAAGAAAGTTGTTGAATGAGGACTCCTTTTAATGTAATTGAGAATGTTACTATAACAAAGGTAATTAATCTGTCCTGTTAAGTTCTTCAAAGCTGTTCTTAAGTTCACTGACGGATGAAAGAAAGTAGCCTTTTAGTCAGTCTCAGAACCTGAAAACCACAGAGGAGCAGCACACGAAATCAATCAGTGGCCTGGGATGAAACAATTATGTGGTCAGTTTTATTTTAGTTAATGTTGGTGAAACCAGACACTGTGGTTTGTAATAAACCATTTATGGCTTAGTTGGAAGTACTGTAAGTACGAAATGCTCTGATTGTAGTTTATTAAATAACTTGTGATTTAGCAAACCACGATTTAGCATGATACATAAACCAATATTTTATATGTTCCTGTCAAAAGACAAGGCATTGCAAACTTCTTTTCTCTTTTTGTCTGTTCCAGATCATATATAAAAATGAAATAAATTGTCAATTTGTAAACTGTGAGGACAAATTTAGATAATTTGGAACCCAGTTGGTTCTTCTTGTGCATGAATAAATTTTCTGATCAGGACCTTACCATTAAGGAGCCAGGTGATCTGAGGAAGAGGTGTCCCCTCAACTGAGCACCGAAGGGTAAAATCTTGCCCTTCACTCACGTGGCAGGATTTCAAGACTCGGAGAAAATGGGGAGGTACCTCCTTCACTTTAGATCCTACAGATCAAAGCAAAAGACAGTTAATGAAACTCAGTGCTAACAGATGGTCTAGAATAAGATATTCTAGACCAGGGATATCCAACCTTGGCAACTTTAAGACTTGTGGACTTCAACTCCCAGAATTCCTCAGCCAGCTTTGCTAGTAGTTGGTAGTTGAAGTCTACAAATCTTAAAGTTGCCAAGGTTGGGGACCCCTGGTCTAGACCAATGACAAAGTTAATCCTTAAAGAGAAAAACATGTTTTACTAATGTGGCAGGAGCTTAGTGAACACAATTAACCGAGTTTAGTTGCTTCTAGTCAAGAACTTAGGAAATAATTCCTATGAACTGAATTCATTCTAAAACTGAGAATGCAAATTGGTATCTATAAATTATTTATCATTCATATTTCTAAATTTGTTTCTAGGCAGCACACAAATTTAACACCCAATTAGTAGAACAGTAACAGACAACAAAAAAGAAAGATAAGTCATCCTACTGAAATAGACATAAAACACATCATGAAAAAAACTCATATCCCACCCTAGCTCAAAGCTTGGGGAAGAGTCAAGTCTAAAAGGACATAGCACTGGCATTATTTAGTGTGTTTTATACTATGAAATGGAGTATCTTTTTTTCTCCGGTGAAGAAACTATTATCTACCTAGACAGTCACCTAAGCATATTTTGCAACTAGAAGATGCTTACTTTTTACTGTTAATAGCCACCTGGTTGAAGCTTGTCCTCCAGGATTGAACGCTTTGCAAGAGTAAAATCCACTGTCTTCCAGCTGAGTTTTTTTCAGGCATAAACAATGGACCCCATCTTCTTCATATATCAGGATGCTCTCTCCTGTTTCCAGAAGGGCTCCTTCTTTGAACCATTCAACAGTTGCCTTGAGTTTCCCTGAAACTAGTTCATTACAGATGGATTAAGCATGGGGATGGTGGGGCCTAAAGTTTACAATTTCACAGTGTCTGAGTATCTTTCTTGGCTATCACCGATTTCTAGCTTTGTCCTTGAGTAAACATAATTTTGACACTGCTAAAAACTTACTCAACTTTTCAAGATTAGATTTGCGTTGTACTGGCCATTATTTACTGACCGAAATAAAATTCCGCCTGTCTAGATTAAATTTTACAATCATAATTTACAGTCATAATCTTAGTTGCAAAATTATAATATAACATGTTGTTTGCAGAAAGTTGAATTTAAATTTAATTTACAATTAACAATCAGGACAGAATATTTTCTTGGCTCATCTGATTAATCTTAATAAGCAGACTTAAAAAAGATTTTATTTCATTAGATCCACAAGACAGTATTGCACAGATATATTTTCAGTGATGTTGTAACTGAATGGTCACTAAATGAACTGTTGTAAGTCGAGGATTACCTGTATTCTCTTTAGAACATGGAAAGGCTGTAATACACGTGATTCTCCCTGTGCATTGTAAATTAATACAATCCATTCTATTCTATTCTATTCTATTCCCTCAGGCGTCTGGATACACACCCACATGTTACTAATATACCTTTTGGATTTCATTATCACATTCTAAAACTTAAAGCAGGAGTGTTACCTAGGCAATTTGTTCAATGTGATCTGATTGTAACATTTTTTTCAGTTCTTCCATCCGTTTCCTCCGGAGGGAGTAATATGCTGAGCACTAGAGCTGAACCTGAACACCATTCTAGGCAGACTGAGTTCTATGCCTCTTGCACTTTATCTACTTTTTGCGGAAGACAAAGCCTCATGATGGGAGGTGATAATGCTGTACAATAGAAACTAATCACTCTTAGTTTCTATTCTAACTACAGTAAGTGCAGTTATTTATATAGAGAGCCTCGGTGGCGCAGTGGTTAGAGTGCAGTACTGCAGGCTACTTCTGCTGACTGTCGGCTGCCTACAGTTTGGCAGTTCAGATCCCACCAGGCTCAAGGTTGACTCAGCCTTCCATCCTTTCGAGGTGGGTAAAATGAGGACCCAAACTGCTGGAAGCAATATGCTGACTCTGTAAACCACTTAGAGAGGGCTGTAAATCACTGTAAAGCGGTATATAAGTCTAAGTGCTATTGCTATTTGTCTATGCTTGAGAGAAACAAGAAGCCAACCCACATTGCTCATATTACGTAAAAGCTCTGGCTAGAAACAGCTCAACCTTTGTCAATAGTTTTTAAAAAACATTGTTTGATATCTGTGATGAGATGCCCATCCATTTTCTGTTTAAAAGCATCCCAGAAAGGAATCAGTAAGTGCTTTCTTACCTCTGCATCTGAAGGTAACCACTTCTCCTTCTAATGCTTCTTGGCTTTCAGGCCGACACTCAAATTGCGGAGGGATTCTCTGAATCTTTATTTCTGCTATACTCTTCTTTGACCCAACATGATTTTCCAATTCATCAGAGGTCAGATTATCCAGCTTGGGAGACAAAGCAGCCTGCCAATCTGCTGCCAGTAATTGCTTTGTTTTTTCTCCATTAACTTCCTGTTCAGAGGAAACTGCCTTCAATTCTGCCTTTGGTCCAGGCTGTATTTTCACAGAGCGAAGAGTTATAGTGCTTGATGTTTTCTGCAGAACCTGTTGGCCTTTCTTGTCTTCTTTAGGTGGCTCGCTGCTGAGTTCCTTAACTTGTTGCAATTGAGTCTCTCTGGCTTCTTTGGGTGGAGCAAGACGAATTTCTCTCTTCACCAGTGGCCTTTCTTTGGGTTCTAGCAAGAGCTCTGTAGTAGTTGATTTGAGGTCTTTAACTATCCCATTGCTAGTGGGTTTTCTGAACTCTGAGGTTTCAATAGCTTTGGTAATAATGGTGGATTTTGTAGAGGCACCAGGTTGTGCTGATGTGCTAAAGGGAAAATATTTTCTTAAGCCAGGAGAACAATTTGTAAAAATAAATTTATTTCTTAAAAACCACTCGCTTAACGTTTGAATGTTGACTTTAGGCAGATTTGATTTCTGTTCCGTGACGTTGTTTCACATCAATTGTGTATACTATTTTATGTAAAAGGAACAGAAATGCATTTTGACATGCTACTTCTGTATAAACAAAATGACTGTGGATGAGGCAAGCCATTCTTTATAAGACCAATGCCTATATTATAAGGCAAACCAAGTAAAAATCCCAAATTTATTCTTCAGTAACGTCAGTAAAGATAATTTCAATAAACAAGGCTTGAAACATTCAGTTCCATTGTTAAGTTTAATGGGCAATGTTTTTTAGGAATAAGAACAGAAAACTCTACGGCAGCATACCATTTTTTTTGTCTACTCAGCTCGGGATAGTCTTATAATTTTTTTCTTTACCTACCTGTGTTCCCTAAACTTTAGATATGATGGCAGAGGTATCACATCATCCTGTGCCATGTATTCTATGGCAGTCACTTTAAATTTTAAAATAAGTGTTGCCAGACCATCTTGGTGAGGTCCCCTTAAATAGCTTCTCATCAGTATTTCATCAGCCATAGTTGGCAGCTCTTGCAAATGTCTAGCCCTCTCAGACGGGTTTATGATAATTTGCCACAACTAACTCACCACCATGGCCAACTCACCATGGCCAACTGCCACAGCCAACTCACCACAAGGCCAACACCTTGGCCAACTGCCACAGTCAACTCACCACCATGGCTAACTAATCATAGCCAACTGCCACAGTCAACTCATCAACATGGCCAACTGCCACAGCCAACTCACCATGGCCAACTGCCATAGCCAACCCACTGCAGGACAAGAGTTACACTAATATCAAAGAAATGATGAAATAGAATCATTCAAGAAAGGATGCAAAGGGAAGGGCAGAATGAAATATGAATGGCAAGAAGTAAAATAATTTTTATTTAAATAATTAAATAGAATTGTTAAATTGTCCCACAGCAAGTTGCCCCATGGCAAGTTGTCCAGCGGCAAATTGCCCAATGATGAGTTGGCTGCAGCGATTTGGCTGTGGCAAGTTGTCCCATTCCGCTCTCAGAGAGTCACTGTTAGCATTCTCTTTTGCTTCTCTGCAGTTAGGGAATAGGACCTCAGGTACTCCAAGCAAGTCATGTTTTGTACAGTTCAGATCCATTGTATTCAGACAAGTGCAAGGTAGCCAAACAGAGCACATTTTATTCAACTTTACCTATCCATTCTGGTTTCAAATTTGGACTGTGCACACTTCAAAAATGACTAGGAGGAAGTATTATGAACTTTGCACCATAGTGAGCATAGCACCTCTTATCCATCAAAAAATGTGTATTTTGTAGATTTCTCTATAAGCTTGGAAAATGCTGGTGCTTTCAGAGTCCAGGGTTTCTTTGGTTGTTTTTTTTTTGATGCTTTAAATGATTTGTTAAAGCAGCTGTAGCTTTTTTCAGGCTTCCAAGAAAGCTTTCATAAAAAACAGAGAAGTAGTGTGCCTGTTTTAAGTCTGAAGCACTAGTTCTGAACCATGCCATAGCTCTATTCCAAATGCATGGCCAAATGGTTCACAGTTGTGATCAGCTCCCTCATTGCAAGGTTTAAAAGATTTTAAAAAGAACCAAAATCTCAGAAGTCAATTAAATCATAAAATCTCAATTTTCTCAGTGGAGATCTTAACACATTGGCTTGCTTCTGTTTTTTTTTTTAATTATTACTGCTTTTATTCCCCCCACAACTATGATATTAGGCAAAATCACATAAGGGGTTCACTACTTGAAAGAGATGTAATCTCTTACATGTCTTTTTTAGCACTATTAATTACATAGTCCTCACCCATGCAAATGCTCAAATATTCTATTACAGGAGCTCCTCTACAACAATATGTCATAATTGGCTAGTCAAGATTAAATGACTTACATAATTTATTGTCATACAATAAATTGTTTAAGCTGAAGGCTTAAACAATAATAAATAACAAATAATTTGTTGTTATCTGTGTTGTTTTTAAAAGATTAAAAACAAAGATAAAGAAGGAAGGAATGGAAAATACATACCAAAGAGGTTGAGAATATGCATCCCTTTTTAGAGAACCTGAAATGACAAAAGATTAAAAATAAAATCTAACATTTCAAGCTAAAGTACAAATTGCAGTTTGCTTTAAGATAAGACTATATTTTTTGATAATTGGTCTGATGTTAATTTGTCCCTGAACATAGATATCTGCAGGGAAGGAGAATACCGGTCAAAAGACAGCACTTATGTGACAAGGTTATCATGTAAATGGCACAGCTTTAACAAAAGTACAAAATAGTAGCCTTTATATGATGGCAAAATCATATATACACTATGGTACAGTTACAATTTATAGCAGATGTAGTTTCCAGTCACAAAAGGAGTAAGATAAACTTAAGAAATATGGAAGATAAAAATATTTCTATTATATCTTCCTTCCTTCCTTCCCTCGTGAAATAATGAAAAAAAGAATATTGATTATTTTGAACTATGATTCAAGTCAAACCTTTATTGTCAATGCACAACATGTGTGCAGTGAAATTGAATGAGCCTTCATCGATACAATCACACAAAGCACAGAAACACAGAATACATCTCCAGACTTATAAACAAATCCCTAACCCCAGGAAATACCAG
>JAEANM010025252.1:0-10979 GCA_017656035.1 Myanophis thanlyinensis | reverse complement strand
TAATCTGGTTTTAATTGTTATTCTTTTGTGTTTTTATTAGGCTGTACACCGCCTCGAGTCCTTCGGGAGGGAGGCGGAATAGAAATTAAAATAAACAAACAAACAAACAAACAAATAGTAGTATTATAATATTGCATGATTCTTCAACAGTATTATGATAAAAACAAGATATATTGTATTGTGAGACTTGCATTTCAGGTTTGTTCAAATATTAATGTACAAGTTTAGGATCATGGGTGACCACAAGAGCAGCAAGAGTTTGGCAACTGACAACATGCATTCACTGATGTTGTGAAGCAACTTAACATGCTTGCATTAGACGACAAACAAATACTGTTTCTCATTGGGCTGTTTCTGCAGTAAGATCATGATGCAACTAATATTTTGACACCATCATGGCTAGCTAAGAGCTCTTGTGTTCGGAATACAATGGATGAACTTAAGAACATAACAGTTCAAATTATTGAAATTTATTTAAAACCCCACTGTACATGATAAAGTCTCTTAAGCGGAGTTCATGGAAAATATTGCAATCTGTCTTCCAGTTGTCCAGTGGAAACAGTATAGTAAGCAAGTGTTTGATACAGTGCAGAATACTTGCACTTCAGTTTCTTTTGTTTTTATACTTGTTCACTGCCTAGAGCTGTGATGGCGAACCTGTGGCATCAGCAAACTTGTTGGGCACACAAGCTGTCGGCCATCTCACCACCAGCTGAGCATGCATGTGCAATTGCAGAGAGCCAGCTGATCTTTGGACGTCCGCTGTGCATGTGCGCAAATGCCGCAGGAAATCCAGCTGGTTTTGGAGCTCTCTTGTGTATGCACACATGATTGCTCATGTGTGTGTGAGTGCCTGTGTGCAGTGCGCATGCCTCATGCACTGCACATGCAAAAGCTGCATGTATGCACAGATGGTGCAGATACACATGCAACACACGTGGAGTAGCCGCACGCAAGTGCGGATGGCACGCACAAAGCGCATACTTTTCGGCACTCGGTAAGTAAAAGGTTCGCCACCACTGGCCTAGAGTTTCTGGTTTGACATTGGTGGTTATTCAAATTGAATAAAATTTTCTGAGGTAAACTGAATAGGAACTCTACCATTTTTGTGGGGAATCTGGCCCTCTTTTCTATGAAGTTCATTTCTCTTTAGTTTTTATCCTTGATCACTAAAATTATATCTATGGTTTCTTGCTCTCTCTCTCCAATTTGATTTCACCTGAAGACAAAAACTCATATTTTGCTACTAAACAAAAGGATTTATATAGAATTTGGCACTACATATATTTCAGTTGGCATGAGGAAGTCTAGAATTATAGAGCCTTCAGTGACTCTAATCCCAGAGTCACTGAGGTGAGATGAACAATATAAAAATTTAATAAATAATTTAATAATGTCTTGATCTGGGTTTGTAAAGGCATGTCGCTGTGTAGTCTAATATAGTTCAAGATAAATGACGAAAACTCTTGAAGCTGTGTTTTGTCTAATGAAAATGAGACATCTGTAGTGAAGCACTCGGTATTATGTCATATTTCACTGGCTCTGTTTTTTTCTGCCATGCAATCGTGCTTCTTTTAAATTGAGAATGGCTGTCTTACTCTCAAGTAAAACAAAATGTGAGTCACTGGAAAAGCTGGAGATTGCATAATGTGTTGAGGCAATCTAATAAGCATATGTGAGAACAGATGTGAAATATGAATACAGCACTCTTCACAGAAGAAACATTGGCATTGTAATTACCTCAGTTATGAACAACAGTTGACAAATAGTGACTAAAAAGCAGGTTGCTAGATTTGATCTTACAATTTTAGGTTATTAATTGCATCTTATCACCATTACTGTCAGGGTTTATTTTTTGTTTATTTTTAAGTTGAGTTTTTCTTTCTTACATTACGTTTAGATACTGTATACATACCTAGGAAATGGGAGAAAATGCTTGCAGTCAGTTTAAATCACATTCATACTTCGGTCACAATAGCAAACATGATATCATGCCTGCTTTTGGTTGGGATACCCAGAGGTCAGCCAAGCGCAGAAGCAATGTGATAAAAGGCAGGTGTAAATCTAAATCCACTTCAGTGTTTGCAATGGTTTTCATTTATTTGAATTGACATTTTCATATTCACAAATTGACATTTTCATAGCAATGACAATGTGTATAAATATTTTAATTTAGTTTCTGTGCCTCGATATTTATTCTGGAAAAGGGATATTTTCCTCTGCTTTCATTATATTTTAGTGAATGCCCAACAGTTAATGGCAAACCAAAAATCAGGAATATTTGGGACCACAAAACAAATTCTATGTGCCTTAAAAAGATTCCATCTTGCTCCAATGACTTCAGTGGGAGAATATGAACGTTGGATGGCTGTAAAATTACTCAAGCTCTTTGCCTATGGAAAGGACTGGATTATAGGCAGATACAGTGGAAGAGTCTTAATTAGGGCATTTCATTTAACTACCACCAGATCCACTCCTCCATTTTTTAAAATTCAACAGCCACATAATATTTGTAGTTTTTGAGCATGATGAGTCGCCTGATGTGTGTGTGTTTATGTGTGTCTGCAGGTCTGTGTATGTATACACCATGTGTGTACACATTTTGACTGTTTCTGTTGGAACATGACACTATTTGTCTTTGGAGCAAATTGTAGGTTCTGTAGACATTCTAAAAGAATGCAGTCCTTAATGTTTGTTTAATACTTCTAAAGGCAATTCAATATATACTTATTGAACAGCAGATTTGTGGAGGTTGTTTTTTTTTAAATCCTGCAATTTTTCTATTTCTCTTTTACAAAGACCACACCAATATTTTCATATACAGATGAGTACTGAATCCAGGCACCCTGGAAATATATGTTAACTTTCTGAGGCTAGTCTGTGGTCCCAACTCACTCTTCTACAGATTTTTTTTCAAGTGAAAATATATGACCAAAGACCTTGGAATGCTTATCAGTAATGGATAAAAGTTGATTTTGTCGAAAATATTCCTGAAATATTAACTGTACTACCCAGTTAAGCCAGTGTTAGTACAGTCAGTGTCTCTACAATGTTTTTGCACCTAAACTGGATTGTAGTCATACTGTTGGAACTTAGAATTCTCCTCTTTCTCATAGCCCCCAACTTGCTTCCTTTCCCAGTTTCAAAAGAACATAGAGATGAAGAATAGGGACAGAGAAAGGACTATAAGTAGACTTAAATTTTCTAACACATTTGGGAAGTATTTAATCTGGATGAGAATATAATGCAGTCTTGGTGGTGGTGCTGATAGAAGTAGTACTAAGTGCACAACTTAATATAAAGGAATTTAGGTCTGCCTATTGTTTGCTTGATTATATCCAGGGTGTGCAGTAATTAGTGCCTGAAAGGAAGGGACAGTTATTCAAGAAAATGCTAAAAAAAGAGCACACTGAACTATTCTGTAGTTTGACAATTTGATGTGGGGGAGGAGGGCTTTTAAAATGGGCTTCCCTTGTATAGGTTTTAAAAAATTGCTCTTTAAAATTACTAGCTTAGCTCAAGTGAAGCGGATGTTAAGCCCTATGCATTGATTTTTCTTTTACTCCTAAAAGGATAATGATCTATTCTCAGCCTTTAATTTTGCTTCCTTTGTGTCAAGTGTGTCAAGTGATGTGCTATAATTAAGAAACAAGAGATGCCAAGCTTCATATTTCGAGATACAGCAGTGCACCCTAGAAGGCATGGTAAAGATTTTGGTTTTCATCTCCCAAGATAATTCTGTATAATTGTTACAATGTACTGTAGATGTTTTCTACTGTTGTTTTAAAAGAAAGGCTTGTTTTTATCTCAAAACAGCATAGGCATAACATTTGCAAAGCACATGAAGAACAGTCAATCTATTGGGGAGTGGGGAAAAAATAATTGGTTGTGTTTCCAGTTTCTTTGAAAGGATACTTGATTTTACTGGTATCCTTACACTGACTCTATCCTTACTTACTTACTCCAATCATCAATCCCCACTTGCTTCCAAGAGTCCACCATCGTCCCCATCCCCAAGAAACCACATCCTACTTTCCACAACGACTATCGCCCCATAGCCCTAACCTCCATAGTGATGAAATAGTGATTAAATGCTTCGAACAACTAGTCAGAGGCCTCATCACTTCTTCACTACCAGACACACTGGACCCCCTACAATTCACCTATAGCTATAACTGCTTCAGCAAACAACATCATCTCCCACCTCCTACACACATCACTCACTCATCTAGACACTAGAAAAGAGAACTATGTTAAAATGCTCTTTGTGGACTACAGTTCAGCATTCAACACCATAATCCCCTCTACACTCACCGGCAAGCTGAAGCACCTGGGCCTCAGCTCACCCCTATGTCGGTGGATCTCCAATTTTCTAACTGGGAGACCACAGGCAGTAAAGATGGGCGGGCATGTCTCAACCTCACTCACCCTCAACACCGGAGCTCCCCAGGGCTGTGTTCTGAGCCCCCTGCTACACACCCTATACACATATGACTGCACAGCCGCTACAGACTCCACCACCGTCATCAAGTTTGCTGATGACACTGTTGTGGTGGGCCTGATCTCCAACAACAATGAGATGGCCTATCTAGATGAGGTTAGAAATCTGGAAAATTGTGTGTCAGAAGTGTCAAAAGTCAAAAGTCAAAAGTGTCAGAAAAGCAACCTCCTTCTCAATGTCAGCAAGACAAAGGAGCTGATAGTGGACTTTAGCACAAAGCAGAAAAGGACATACCAGACCCATGTCATCAACAAGAGCCCAGTGGAGAGAGTGGACTGCTTCAGATACCTAGGCATCTACATCTTGCAGAACCTGACATGGACCCGACACATCGACACCATGGTGAGGAAGACCTGGCAACGTCTATACCATCTCAAGTGACTGAGAGACTTCAGATTGCCCCCCAAAGTGCTGAAGAACTTCTACTCCTGCACAGTAGAAAACATCCTGGTGGGAAACATCATCACCTGGTTTGGAAACAGCACCATGCAGGACAGGCGAGCTCTATAGAGGGTGGTGTGCATAGCAGAGTGCATCATTTGCATCAAGCTCCCTGAACTGCACTCCATTTATAACAAATGATACTGGACTACAGCCAGGAAGATAGTGAAGGACCCCAGCCATCCCAACAATGGACTGTTTGCTATGATGTGGTCAGGAAAGCATTTCTGCTCCCTGAAAGCCAATACAGAGAGACTAAGGAGAAGCTTCTTCCCACAGGCAGTACGGACCCTAAACCCTAAACCATAACAATCCAGGACTAAACAGAATTCCCACAAACTACCTCACTCCTAAATTATTCTCCTACCCTATCTAGATTATTCTTTTGCTTTACTATCTAGGGTTGTGAGCAATCACATACGCATTTTACTGCATTTCGTACCATGTATGACTGTGTATTAGATGAATAAAATTTGATTTGATTTGATACTGGCAATATAGGAAGATATGAATGGCATGGAATCTTCTGATCACAAGTGAAAATATTTTTGCTTATGTAGGAAGAAAAGTGTAAGAACTTTTGTTTCTAACCTCTGAGCAGTCAAGTTAGGGTTAAAGTTTCATGTCGCAGGTTTCAGTCTGTGATCTTATATAATGTTGATGCCATTCACATATTACTTAAACATATATTTTCATTTGCTTTGGGATCTCCCTGTCTTTTATTCCCATACAACCCCATGAAGTTGATTTGGCTGAAAGACAGCGACCAGCCCAAAGTCCTCCAATATGTTTCCATAGTTGAAGGTGAGTTTTTCCAGTCTTCCAATTTTAGCTGCACAAAGTTTTTAAACATATCACACAAGATTTCAGTGAGATTTTAGTATTCCTGAGATCTTACTAGGTTCCATGTGAGAACACTGCAACCTTTTAGAATTGGCTTTGATTAAATTTCAAGCATCTTGATTTGTTTAATTAAAAAAATTATAAACTATGTTTAATTTTGTAAAGTAGGCATTCATTGATGTAGCTTGCTACACTACATTCTGCCAGGATTCATGTTATGTAACTAACTCTGTGAACTGGTGAGCTCATACAATTTGTTTTTCTTAATCAACAGACCCTTATCTCACATAAATGCAGCTTTTTAATCTTTTCAGAATATTCCCCAAAGATGATCCATAGATTGTGTCAGCTGCTCAGTCCAAAATATTAATTAAAATTAATTAATATCCCTCTGAGTTTGCATACTCCCCTGGGGATGAATAAAGCGATGTTCTGAATTTCTTTCAAATTCTTGCTTAATGCTAAGAAGAGGTTCACACCCTCTTTCTAAATGTCAACTGTAAACTGCAATTGCCAATTATTATAATTTCCTGCATCAACAGGAAATGTAAAGCCAAGCTGAAACAATGGAGGGGGAGGGGCTGGGACATCTTCAAGCAAACAAGAGTTGTATTTGACTTAACTGCTCAAATGAGGTGGGAGGAAGGAAGGTGTAAGTCATTCTAGTTTAAGGAAATGGGTCCATGGAGCTTGAATATTGAGTATGTCTGGAATGCCATGGTTCCATTTATCAAATTGTAGACTTTGGTCAAAATATCTTTTAGGGGTTTGATTTGATTTGACTTCAAATGATGCCAACACATTATTTTTTTATCAAATCTGCAATCAAAGGGATTACACTAATTGGATGTTGTAGCAATATACTGTTTGTCACACTTTACAATTGTCCCTAAGCCTTTGATGTAATCCCTAAATGTTGTGGCTTTCTATTAGTGACAATAAAACCACAAACAATCTGAAAATATGTTAGTTTTATACTCCCTTGTAGATGAGTTGGTGGTCCAAAATGGAAAGTAGGCCAGCCTTAGAAAGGTTTAAAGGTTTCTGCTGTCGAGTCATGACGGATTCAAGAGGGCAGTGCTCATCTCCAATTCTCAAACAAGGGAGCGTGCATTGTCTGAGAGATATTTCCATCATCGTGTGGCCAGCATGAAAATACTGAATCCAGTAACCTTCCCACCAAAGCAGTACCTATTTATTTATTCGCAATTGCATGTTTTCAAACTGCTAGTTGGCAGGAACTAGGGCAAGTAATGGGAGCTCACTTCATTGCACGGCGCTTGGGTCTCAAACCCCAGGCTGTTGGCTTTCCAGAGTTTAAGCATCTTAAGCTCTGAGCTATCATGTCCCATTGGCTAGCCTTATCAATGGGCAAATAAGTGTCTGTTAGGCAGGGACTGTTAAATGTCTTGTAATCTCTCCTAGGCCCCCTGAGCTAGCTGACTGCCTTTAGGAGTTGGCTTTTTTATATAACATGAGAAAAGAAAGCTCCCATTTTATATAATGGCTACACATTGTTTTTAGCCAGCCCTCTGTGGAGAATTATATCTGGACAGGAATTCACAATCTAAAGCATGGGTGCCAAATTTGAATGTGTCACGTGATGTAATGTGATGTATTGCAACATTTTTTGCTTTGCAGAGCCAGGGTGGGCATGACCTACACGTGTTACATCCGGTCCGCGGACCACCAGTTTGAGACCCCTGATTTTTTAAAGTAATTATTGTCTACATTAAAAGTTTTAACATTCTTAGGACTGACACCTCAGATATGGCTAGCCAGTCCCTATTCTGTTGAGTTTAAAGTTTTTACTGGGTATTGAACTCACAGATGTCAATTCAGACAATTGCATATAAAGTACATTAGCTTCACATGCTGGCCAAATCTTGGTGCTACATAGATACACTAAGACAGGAACACAGTACGTTCCATCAATCTAAGGATTTGTGTGGGATGCAAGAAACTTACTATAAATCTAGATGGATCTGTTTTGTTTTTATTTTTTTATTTGGTTTTATTTTCTTTGGAAATCCACTGCCTTTTCTTTGAATAGTAGAACATCTTTCCTTAGGATTACAGCTCCCTCTACTGCTAAAGAAAAATATATGATACTTTTTAACAGATAGAAGAACAAGATGGGACAAAATGATTCCTGTGTTAATTTCAGAAACATTGTGAAAGTGAGATGGATAGTCTCTAAATTTGACAAATAAAATTTCAGAAATCTTGGGGAATTTGTAAGAGCAAAATAAACACCCTAAACCTCTATCTGAATAAATGCTCGAAAATTTTTGGGGAAAAATCAGCCCTATTGGGAAAGGGAGTATTAAGGCAATGTTTTCCATCCTGGGTACCACTGCGAGGTGTGGTCTACAAATCCTAGAATTCCTCAGCCAGCATTGAATTTGCTAAGCATTCCACATACTTGAGAATTTAATTCCACACCTGGAAATTTGTAAGACTGAGAAACAATGTTTTTAACAAGTATGACAGGAGTTTTAAATCGTGATAATTTTAAATATTGCTGAACTTAATGCTGAATTAATGAAAAAAAACCAGCCTCTTTCTTTCTTTCCCACCAGTTGTGGTGCAGTTTCAGGCTTGCCTATAATTCAGTGTCTGTGGCAATATATTAATTAATGTCCAGTTCCAGGAAGAGAAATGCATATTGACTAATTTGATTGTGTGCTCAAAATATGTTAGTTGTAATATCTGAGTATCCTGCTGTTCAAAATGTATTATTTTGTGCAAAAATCTGAAGAGAGAGATTTGCCTAATAATTGCAGGATGCAAATTATGTTGTGCATTATTCATTCCATTCAGGTGGAAATAACCAGAGGCAGACTTTAATAATATGTAGAAAAAAATACGTTACAGAGCCACTTCACCCGTGGTCTTCCTTCAGAAACACTTTTCACATAGATAAGGATAAACCTTTAATTGTAATACTGGTAAATCTTGGAACATGCTTTATGCTTCAATATATAGCTGCACACACACACACACATACAGGCGAAATCCGACCAGTTTTCCTACTGGTTTGATGCGTGCGCATGCGCTCTTTAAAGTGCTGTTAAAGGCTCCAGAGGCAGTGGGGATCATTAAGAAGGCTCTGCAGACACTCAAAACAGCTGATTTAGGTAAGTAAAAAAAATGGAGCACGTATAAGGAAGAATAGGGGCTCGGGCAGGTGGGTGGGGCCAATTTCAAACCTCTACTACTGGTTCTGCCGAACCAGCTAGAACTGGCTGAATTTCACCTCTGCACACACCATACACACACCAAAATACACATACACACACACACGCATACACACACAGAGAGAAAGAGAAAGGGGGACCTATATATTGAATTAGAATTATATTTTGTGCATTTATGAAACTGATCTTGTCATTGTTTAAAGAAGAGGAAAAACTCCTTTTCAAAGTTATTATTTTGTGCATCAGATAGCACCTTAAGGAAATAGAAATAACACATGTAAGGTCACCTTTTAAAAGGTGTCATCTGTTGGCTTTACATCTGAGGAAAAAGGTCTCTTGCCCCTATATACAAAGGGGAGAAAAGAATACTGCAAAATCACTTATCTTACTAAAATATAATCTAACATTGTTAGGCAATATTGTTATGTCATTGCTCTTTATTTAAAAAAAACATGGGCACCATTTTCATTTCTTGAAATATGAGAAATGGTTTTGAATTACAGAGCTAATACAAAACTTTATGTGCATTCTGGCACCATTTTTTGTAATCAACTTTTAGAGCTCTGCAGGAAGCAAAGCAACTTTTTCCATTCCAGCCAATGTGTTGGATCTCAAGAGTCTGAGAACAGAAGAACAATTCAACAGAATTTATTGGTTATTGATTCCACTCATTTATAATGGAGAACAGGGTTTGTGAGCACTTGAGAGGCTATGGGGGTAGATTAGAAAGACAAGTCTTCTTTGTTTTACTAATCAGAACTTTGCTGGTGGAGTTCCAATGAACTTTTTTTGCTGCCAGCCAAATTTTTATAACAAATCCTATGAAATTCCAATAAATATATACAACAGTATTTTTCTAGTTAATAGGCATCTTTTTATGACATGATTTGGTCTGGGATAACTTTTTATCAGTGGTGTACCTAGAGAAATGATTATGAGACTGTACAAATTAAAAGTGTAGGGGGCTATTCAGCAAAACAGGTGGGTTTAGAACAACTTACTATGGCCAAATTGCCATGGCCAACTTGCCACAGCCAACTCACCATGAAACAACTCATCATAGGACAACTTAGGCTATGGAGCAAGATTTACACTAATATTGACAAAATGGTGAAATAGAATCATTAAAGAAAGGATGCCAAAGGAGGGGCAAAGTGAAATTTGAATGACAAAATGAAAATATTTTAAAAAATATTTTAAATAATTGAATTCTTGAATTGTCCTGCGGCAAGTTATCCCACAGTGAATTGGCTTTGGCGAGTTGTCCCATTCCGAAACCAAATTACCAATATGAATAATAGAACCAAGGTTTTTTCTGGCTATGTGAAATTAGTGACTAAAAAATTGCTTACTTTTTTCATAGTGAAAAAAAAATGTACCTTGCATGTGTGGGTGTGTGAATTTTATTCATTCTAATTATCACATTTCTTCTACCTTTACCATGTATAGCAAACATGAAGTATCTATTGGGTTATTGCTGAATTTTGTTATAAAGTTAGAATGCTGTGAAGAACATTTTGGCAATATCTCTGGTCATTGATGAGAAATTTGAGAAATTTGAATTTGTTCATAAGAGTAGTTGAGTGGTATAACTTGATTGGAGTAACTAAGGGTGAAGCTTCCTTCTTGTCTTTTTATAGTGAGATTACAGTATTACCACATGAAAGTTTCAACAGCATATTACAGAATGTATGTACAATTTGCATTGGAATGTAAGTGCTAAAGAAATTTTGTCAAAACAATTTTATATCTAAAATGCTAGTTTTGATTTAATTTGGAAATTATTTACGGTCAGTTTTGTGCATAAATGTCTGCCACCTCTGAGGTTCAAGTTTATTTTAACCAGAGGTGAAATTCAGCTGGTTCGCACTGGTTCTATAAAACCAGTTATTAGAAGAAATTTTCTTTTGTTTTTTATCCCCACTTTGCAGGGTTAATCCTGTAAAGATTAACTTTACAGGGTTAATCCTGTAAATAAGGCAGTTGTTTCTAGC
>JAEANM010025251.1:0-10979 GCA_017656035.1 Myanophis thanlyinensis | reverse complement strand
GAATAGAATAGAATAGAATAGAATAGAATAATTCTTTATTGGCCAAGTGTGATTGGACACACAAGGAATTTGTCTTCAGTGCATATGCTCTAAGTGGAAACTGTATATTCGTCAGGATAAATATTGGCTCATAGTGTGATTTGTGCTGCATAGCTGCCCCTTCAGTAGAAAAGCTGTCACCTGGAATATAGGTGAGGGGGACTGGCAGCAAAAAAGGACAGTTATGTGGGAAATGCACATCTTAGACATCCGTCATATGCATATCTATCTCTTTCAAATCTTCCATATAAATATGTGTTGACAGATAATTTGTCCAAAAGAATTGAAAATAACGATGTACATTTACAGCACATCCCTGGTGCTAATAGGCTGATGACAATTCTGCACCGAAGAGAACAAGTTATTCACTAAGAAAAATTGTATTCTGCTGGTAAAAACAATGGCTGAAAACTATTAAACGTTTAACACTTTTCTGATTCTACATATTTTTGTGAAATTTATTCTTTTTTCTTTTGTTCAATATGGAAGAGACTGAAGGAACTACTGTAACCAGACAAGAATCCTGGGTTCCATTGCAGAAAATAGATCTGACCTGTAAGACTTCAAAGGGCATTGTGTGAAGAGTTTCATCCATAGAATAATAATATGAAAAACAGAAGCTGTATCTTAATAAAATGTAAACCCCAAACTCTTGCGGCTCCAAGGAAGATGAAGATTACCCACTGGCATTGAGGATGGGAGTAAGTTTTAAATTGTGGATTTTTAACTGTGGCTTTTAAATTAATTAATTCATTAAATTTACATATTTATTTCTATCTCACCTTTATTATTTTTACAAATAATTCAAAGTGGCGAATATATCCAACGCACCTTCCTCCTCCTATTTTCTCTGCAACAACAACCCTGTGAGGTAAGCTAGGCCGAGGGAAAATGACTGGCCCAAAGTCACCCAACTGGATTTCATGGTTTAGTCGTGGGACTTGAACTCAACTGTGTCTTGCTTTCCAGCCTGGTAACTTAACCACTAGATCAAAGTGACTCTCTTAAGAGAGCAGGGGGGTTGAACTATATGACCTTCAAGGTCCGTTCCAACTCTGTTATTCTATGTTCTATGAATGCTGTATGCAACCCAGAGTCACTATGTGTAATTGGGTGGCCATATAAATGTGTTAAACAAACAAACAAACAAACAAACAATAAATAAATAAATAAATAATGATCCCCCCCCCCTATATACCTGCATAATCATTGGATATTCAGGTCTAGTTACACATAATCCTTAACTTACAACCATTTGTTTAGTCACTGTCCAAAGTTATAGTGGCACTGAAAAAAGTTATAGTCGGTCCTTGCGCTTACAACTTCCACACAGTCACGTGATCAAAATTTGGGTGCTTGGCAATCAGAAATTCTGGTCCCAGTTGTGACTGTAAGTCAAGGACTGCTGAACGTAGGGAGAAGATGAACAAATTGCAGAATCCAGTGTATAAATAGGCTGCTGGTTTTTTGAAGCAAAGTTCTGTAAATGTTTCTCTCAGGGAATAAGATGTAAGAGGCTGTAACTAATATGACATTGCTTGTCCATTATTATTATTTTTTTAAAAATGATACTGCTTTGAATGGAAGTTAGAAAGGATTACAGACTACACACCCTTTACGTACTTGTAGTAACCCACAGGTGGAAAATTTGGCCCCTTAATGATTACATTGCAAATTTTATCAGGGAACTACAGCTAGATTCATTACACCCTTGGTAATCTAACTAAATAAGTCAAGTTCAGAAGAAGAAAAAAACTATTTTCTGTTGTCTGTCTGATGAAGATGAAGATGTAACAAAACAAGCTGTAGAGTTTCCAATGGCCCCAAAGAAGATACGGGAGGACATTCTGAGAAAGAGTGCTGTTGATGGAAGAAATATATGAAACTGATATGCATTGTTGCAATTTTATACAAATTTTGCTAAAAGGTATGGTTGCAGATAAATGTTTCAATGGAATGGCTATGGGTAAGACCAAAACTCATCTATCTTCCAAGCATTACTGTACCATTAAAAAAATAATAATCTTACCAATTTCCTTTACTTTAATAAAGAAAATCTAAAATGTATTTGCTTCTGTGAGCCATTTAGATACCCTGGCCTGGATGGCTGATTGAAATCTAGACTGGAACCCATTCGTGGAGGAATAGATGCTACAATATTTGGAAGCAATTTCCCTTTATAAATGCAATTACTTTCAGGATAACAGAATAACAGAGTTGGACTGACTTTGGAGGTCTTCTAGTCCAGGGGCCCCCAACCTTTCAGACCTCAGGGACCACTAAATTCATAATTTTAAATCCCATGGACCCCTAATATGATCTGCCTAATGACCGGCTGAGTTAGGTGATCTTGTGACTGGGTGGGCATGGCTAACTCGAGGTCAATCATGTTGAGGGGCACCTCATCATCCTCTCCTTACCCCTCCCCTCCCAACCACTCCCCACCTCCCCACCTGGACTCCCTAGGGCCCCAACAGGAAGCAGTTGTTGGAGCTAAGCAGCCACCATGAGAAAGAGTTGGCAAAACAGCGGGCTTAATTCAAACTGGATCTGACCGAGAAGGAGGCTCAGCAGAAGTACCTCACTGAGGACTACGAGCATAGGCTTTCCAAGCAGAGGGAAGGCCTGCAGGAGTGCAAGGCCGTTTGAGCTCCAACATGCTCTTCTCCTCCTGGATGGCAGGAGTTTCACATGCTGCTTACTGAGGTGCCTGGAGTCCCGTGATGGAGGGAGGAGTTGGAGCTACTAAACAGGTGGCCAAGCTAAGTGCCTGATTTAGTGCAATATTAAAAAATGCAAATAATTTTTCTGCGGACCACCAAATTTTTCTCACAGACCACTAGTGGTCCGTGGTCCACTGTTCTAGTCCAACCCCCTGCTCAAGCAGGAAACCCTATACCATTCCGGACAAGTGGCAGTCCAGTCACTTCTTAAAAGCCTCCAGTGATGGAGTAATCCACTTTCCTAAAGATAAAGCCTATCTATCCCTAGGGGGAAGGGATCCACTGGCATCACAAGAAAGGAAACCCACTCCAACTCCAAAGGAATCAGACATAGAGTGGAAGAAAATAAATAAATAAAACAAAATCAGTGGATGCTGCTGCTTCTTCTTCTACCTGCAGGTAGCAGCAACCTCACAGGTAAACAGTAACACTAGTTTTCTGAATGTTAATAGCATCCGTGTGTTTTGGCCTGCTTTAGTTTGCAAAGAAGAGTGAGGAAGAATCCATCGTTTGGAAATGTGGGTCAAGGCAGTCCTCCCCCTTTTTGGAAACTAAGGGCCATCTAATTCAATGGGAAATATTTTGAGTAGACCTCACACCCAGGTAGTTCTTAACTTACAACAGTTCTTTTAGTAACTGTTCAAAGTTACAACAACACAATAAAAAAAAGTGATTTATGATCATTTTTCATAGGTACAACCTTAAACAAAATTCAGACACTTGGCAACTGGCTGATATTTATGAATGTTGCTGTGTCCCACGGCCATGGGTTCACCTTTGGCAAGTAAAGTCAATGGAGGAGCCAGATTAACTTAACTGTTGGGTTTCTAATTTTCCAACCGCAGTGATTCGCTTAATGATCATGACAAGAGAGATTGTGAAATGGGGCAAAACTCACATAACAAATGTCTCATCTAACAACAGAAATTTTGGGCTCAAATTGTGGTTGTTAGTTGAGGAATACACATTTCACTGCATTTCGTACCACAAATTGAATAAATAAATAAAATCAATAAATAAATAAATCAGTTCATGTTTAAACCCAATAGGGAAGCCTTAAGGCCGTTAGTTAGCACAGAAGAAAAACATCCTGGAGCGCCAAAGGATGACACGGGTGTCGGCGGGGCGGGGCGGGGCGGTAGTGGAGGTGTGCGTGTTCGTCTGCCCCGGTGGGTTTTGGACCGAAAACGAGGCTCGGCGATCCCTCCAGCTGCTGCCAAATTTAAGCAGCCAGAATCGTTCTTCCCTTCCCCTCAGCCCGCCCGTTCCTCTACGCGCAAAAGAGAGGACTCCGCCTCGGCTTCCCCCAGCGAGGCCAGCCGTCAGAGGTGCCAGCCACGGACGCCCTCCCATCGTCCCCCCCCCTCCCCCTCCCCCTCCCCCGCTGGTCCCCGTGGCGCCCACGCGGCTCTCTTCCGCTCCTGATGCAAAAGGCTGGGCGCGCGGCAGCTGAGTTTATTTGCTCGAAAACGGCTGGGTCTTTCCGGCCTTGCCACAAACTTCACAAGCCGGCGGGCTACCCGGATCGGGTGGCGCGCGAAGAAGAGTACAGAGTCTTCTCGATGGGGGAGACCCCCATTTCCTGTACACACTTTGTTTTCCTCCCCCCCCCATCCCCGCCTCCAAACCAACGCTGAACGGCGAACACCTTTCCAGCCCGATTCGACTGCAAAGCCACTTCCATTGGTCACTTCAAACCTTTTCCCCAGATTGTCATTTGCAACCCGTAACGTCGATCAACATGTTTTTCTTAACCTCCCCCCCCCTTCCTCCCTCCGACTCCTCCCGCTTGCCTGTCTCGCTCTCTCTCTCCCCCCGCTCCCCGTTTCCAACCTAAGAGAAAAACGCGCGTCCTTCCTACAGGTAGTAGCTCCAGCGCTCGGCGCGTCCCGTCGCCCTGTCGTAAGATTGCGGAGGGGCGCTGAGCGCGCGAACACGAACCGCGGCGCGCGCCTTCGCTCCTTGCTTTCGACCTTCCGAGAGAAACCCAAGAAAACTCGCCAAAGCCGCCGGTTTCAAACGCTCCTTTTTAACTCGTCCCAACCAAGTAGAAAGTCTCGAGTGGCGGCGGCGCGGCAGTAGCTACCGCCCCCCGGTGGAGGTGGTGGGAGGAGAGGAATAATACTCGCGACGATCAGAAGCCGCAAAAAGCTGTTGCTGGCAGTTCCGTCCCGTTGCTACTAGCCGCTGGCCGGCTCCTCGTCAGTCCCCGCCTGGCCCCTCGGCAGGTTGTGAACGGGCGGGCGGCTCTTTTCTTTTCTTTTCTTTTCTTTCTTGTCTTTTTTGTCTCTTCCCCTTCCAGAGAAAGTGGGGAAGGAGGGGAGGGAGCTGATCGCGCGTCCCTCCCCACCTTCGCCTAGGGGGAGGGGAAAGGAGATGAACCTCGCATTGTTCCCCTAAGCAGGCGACTCCTTCTGGGCCATGGGCTCCGCGCCTTTGTTCCCAGGCTGAGCCCTTTGCCCAGCCGCCGCCGCCTCCTTTCGATTCCAAAGCGAACGCGCGGCCCTTTCCCTCGGAGGCAAGATGGATGTGACCGTTTCCGAGCTCCTGGAACTCTTCCTGCAGAGCCCTTTGGTGACCTGGGTGAGTTTTGCAAACGGGCCTGGCGTTGCAGGACCATTTTGTGGGCAGCGAAGGGCGGACAGGGCGCTCGGCCGGGAGGTGGTGTGTGGGGGCGTCGGGGTGTGTGTGAGAGAAAAAGTTTGGGCTGGGAGGAAAACGCCTTCCCTCGTGGCGCACCGGGCCGGCCACCTGGGAAAGCGCGCTGTCTGGTCAGCGAGGGGACCGGTGAAGTGGGAGCGGCGAGCGTCAAACGTCCGTCTCTACCTTGGTCGGTGAGCTTTCTCTCTGGCCTTCCGAGTGGTGGGAGCAAGTTAGTTGGACGGGCTGGGGCAGAAACGGTTATTTCAGCGGAAATCAATGAGAAAGCTTGGTTTCTGCCGACCGTAAGTTATTACCAGTGCAATAACTGATCGGTAATGCTGGACTAACCGGATCAAAAAGCCAGACGGAGGGGCAGAGAGCAAAAAAACTGTGGTGGTGTTGGAATAGTGGTTTCTGTTTTCTTGTAGATATGGCAGCAAGGTGTCAGGCACCGGGTTAAAAGGAGGAGGGACCCCCTCACTTTTTTTTAACTAGATAGGCTGCGTTGTATGATTATATTTATATTATATTAATATTATTATATTATATTAATGATTATATTCATTTGATATGATTATATCAAACCTTATAAGAAAAAATAAATAATATAAATTAATAAATGTATAAATCTTGTGTAAATCATTAACAACTTTGGGTTAGTCATTATGTACATTGCACTTGGACACTTTTGTAAGACTGTATTTGATTGAAACTTCCTTTAAAGTGCCTCCTGTACTGTAGACTCTCCTTCCTTTAGAATCCTGGGTGTGCTTGCATGCTTCATTGTTGTACATATGGTTTTTATGTGGTATGTGCTAGCCACTTTGTAGAAGTTTTATTTGTGCAGGTATATTGCTGCATTGCATATAGATATATATCCCAATTTGTTTTCAGGTCTAGGGATAGAATTTTACATGATTAAACAGTTTCTTTTATGTTAGAAGGAAGTGGGCCCACGTAGGAGGAAATGTTTCTGAGATAGGTACTAGGATCCAGCGCATTTTAAGGATACCATAGATTTGATAAAAGAAATCATTAAAACCATCAGAGCAGGTGGAAGGATGGTGATTTATGGATAGGCACTAAAGTATAAACACTTTCAAGTGTTTATACAAAACTTGCACATTTGCAGGGAGCATAAAACCAGTAGCATATGTGCTACCTCTGATGCCAGGCTTATCCACATATTATCTCTTCCTCTGATTTCAGCAAAACTAGAAAGTGCCTTTATCAAACCAGCATGGTCATGCTTTGGGAAGAAAGGAAAAACAAACCAATCTGACATGACCAAATATTTTTGCTCTGCTTTTTCTAGTCAAACACTACATTATAGATTGAACCTGATTTTATTACATGGTGCAGAAATAATAATAGCAGATTAATGACATTTGCTAAATAATATGAAGATGAAGATGAAGAAGAAGATACTGAATGAACTAGCTAGTGGAATTCTTACTCCAAAATTCAGTAATTTACCTGCAGTTTGACTTCTTGTTCCATGTTGTGACACATATACACAGATCAGGCCTCTATAGAATCTGATATGGAAGGTGTTAATAATGTAACAGGAGCAAGGTAGTGTGCTGTGTTACAAGGTTACATTGGAAGAAACCAAACATGTTTATATTTTAGCAGAACTGTTCTGTTATAAGTGGCTAACAAAAATTTCATGATAAACGGATTCTTTTTAAGGAGCAGTCAGTTGCCTTGGTCAGTGTGGAGAATTTAAATGAATTTAACAAAGATATTAGAAGAAAACTAGATCTGGTTCAGATGAATTTGGAATGGATGTAGAGCATAGATAGTCAGTTTGGTATAGTGTAACCACTATACCAAACTGGTATTCAGGCTATAGATTGGGAGACTGTGAATTCTAGTTCCATCTTAGGTATGGAATACTTAGGTGACCTTGGAACAGTTACTTTCTCTGAGCCCTAGGAATGGGAAACCACTTCTGAAAAACCTTACCAAGAAAACTGCAGGGATATGCCAGGCAGTCTCTGAGAATCAGACATAATTGAACTGAAGGGAAAATAATAGCAAAGATAATCATGGACATTTTTTTACTGTAAAAGAAACAGGAGCTTTTTGTGTACCTTCACCTTATCACTGCAGATACTATGGGTAAAATAGCAAGGAGAGTACACATTTCTAAATACTCTGCTAAATGGGATTCCTGTTCTAATATAGAAGGAGATCTGGATTCTTCTGACCACTGTTAATAGCTGGAAAATGGATCCCTTCCAGCCTAACAGAATCAAGGTATTTTTTGCAACCAAAAGGGGTATGATAACTATTTTCGCTATTAGTTTACAACCCTCGAATTATAATTCAAATGAATATAAACATGCAAATTCCAAAACAAAATTAGTAAGTATGTATCGTCCTTTGAAAGCATTTTATAAAATGTTTTGTTTTGTGTTTTCTGGCAGGTAAAAACGTTTGGACTACTAGGGTGTGATAACGAAGACAAACTTTCAGTATACATGAATCTAGCAGATGGAGTCTTCCTGAATAAAATAATGTTGCAAATGTAAGTTAACCCAAAAAGGGCAAATGGCTTTTAAATTTTATAAAATGTATCTGTATTGGAAGACTGAGACTAAACAAATACCTTGTTTCCATGCTAGATAGATAGTGTAATGTTTTTTCACTTTGGAAAATTTAAGAAAGTATCATTGTTAGCTTACATTTGGGTTTGGAATATTGTATTTTTCAGTCTATAGGATGCACTCCCCCCTCCCCCAAAAAAGTGGGTGGAAATGTCAGTGCGTCTTATGGAGTGAATATTATGGCCAGGAAGGGACGGTTGTCACCGCCACCTGTTACCGCTGGTGGCGGGGAATGCTGAAGCTTTTGCTGCTGAGCAGCTGATTGGTGGTTGGATGGTCCTTGCGGAATGTTGTAGCACATCCTTACCTTTGAGGCAGCAGAGTGCCTGCTGAGAATAGCCTCCCTACTTCCTTCTTCCTGGTCACATGACCTAGACAAGGGGCTGTCCTTAAGGGATCATAAAGATTTGATTTACCATGCCCACTTCCCTTATTATATTTGACAAGTATATTTCATAGCTATGTAAGAAGTGTCTTAAACCTATCCATTTTAAGAGTTACATTATTTATCAAGTATCATACATTAGAAATTAACTGAAAATAGTAATGGATAAGAAGCTGTAATGCCTAGGAGAAATTTTAATTTGTGCATAAGTCTTGTGGTTTTTTTTTTAAAGCTTCGTTAAACTTGACTTTGACCACATCTCTTCCTGTTGCAGAGTTTATGGTGGGATAAAAAAAATTTCTTCCATTTCAGTTTCATGCTTGGGTTGAAACAGACACTTTTCAAAGAGTCTTAAGTCATATAGTTTTCTCAAGCCTGAGGTTTTCTTTAAAGACTCTGTTCATATTATACGACATGCCCACCCATCTGAAAAGTTCATTGATTTCCAGAAATGAACATTTTACACAGATGTGATGTGTGTTTAAAACTGGGACTGTTGGAGCAGCTCAACAAAGCTGGTTTTCTTCTTCCGTTACAGAAGGGATTTTTTAAAAAAACAACAAAAACAAAACCAGTGTTGGCAGCGTGCCCGGTTGTGCCTCAGGATCAATGAAACTAAAACCTTTATCCAGTTGGGTTGGGTCTGTTTAACTCAAAACCAGACTGGTAGCATTTGTGTAGAGTCCAATCCAGCTTCACTGTAAGATGATCGTGATGATGGTCTGTGACCTTTCTGGTTAGCTGTTCAGGCTTTTCAAAGTACTTATTTCTCCACTGTAAAGCACAGGTTTTTCTTCCTCTTCCTTGTTTCTTTTCTGTCTCTGACCTTTTAAAATAAAAATAAACCTCCCCCTCCCCCATGGGCAAGTCTATTCTTAAGGTCTGTGATTTAAAAAAAATCAATGTATAGTTGTGTGGTATTTTGCAAAATTTGACAGCACATTTTGCAGGGTAGTTTTTTTGAGAAAATATATTCTCTTGGCATGCAGCATGTAGTTTTTCACTTGAGTCTCAGAAATTATGCTGATAATTATCTGAATGTGAGTTTCTTGCTGTTAGCGTCCAAAAAAATAATAAAAATGGGAGAGTACGCATTATTTTGCTTCTTTGAATAGAATATGGTTATGCAAGTTTTGGTTAAATAACTGTATTCTCTTACAGTGCATATTATTCATCCATGCTTCAGTGGAAAGCAGCAAAAAATTTTATTCCTCATCTTGTTCTACAGCTTCAGGGAGACCTTTAATGTATGTTTCTGATGTTTTTTCTGCCCTCCATATGAGTGTTTTCCAGCAGGTAGTTCCCCAAAAGGAGCTGCTTGAATATGCTCTCATCCAGCATACAGATGACATGATCTGTCCACTGGGTCTGTGTTCTCATCAGCAGTGTGTGAATGGATGGTAGACTTTCTTTAGACAAAACTTCAGTGTCTGGTACTTTATCTGGCCATCCAATGCCTAATATTCTACGAAGACAAGTCTCATGGAAATGGGTGAAGTATTTTGAAAGAATGATTCCTTGCTTCCAGAAATACTGGAATAACTTATTGAGCTTTTCTATAAATACAGGACCATAATTTTGTGTATCTCTGCAAGTATGGTATCTACCCCAGAGCTTTGTCAACGGATAGATGACTGACAGCTATTCTCTATGTCAATTTGGGGAATCCTTCCTATTGTCTCATCATTAATAGATGATAGTCAGTGTCTAACAACCATATTGCTTAGTGGCAGAAATTTTGGTCTCACTTAGGGTCACTAAGTAAGGACCGGCTGTGGTATATTCCCACAAAAACTAGAGGCATACTTTCAAGAAGACTTCCATAGGGATTAGGTTGTGATGACTTTAGATCTCTTAAGGAGACTTGTTTTTTTCAAATACAGTAATAAATTTAAATAACATATGTGATAGTAAATTTGAAATCATAATTGATAATGGTAGTCTCCCCCACATATACTGCACCAAGTATATTTTTCTCTTGCAGTTAATCAAGGAAACTATTTTCAAGAAGCTGATCTAACCTGCAAAAAGTGTACTTCCTGTTGAACTCAAACCACTTTCAAGTCCTTTTATGTATTTGTTGACTGGCTACATAAAGGAGCAAATTGTGCATGATCATTAATTGTAGAAATAGAGTAAGCTCTAAGTTCAATAGTCTTCTGCTTCGCAAGTGTCAGATACAGTGGAGATATTTTCCTTTCAGAAACTTACTTCCATTTAACAGACTAGGAGCCTGTTAAATTTTGGGGAAGGGGTGTCTGTTAGGGTTTATTCCATAAATGGTTATGTTGCAAATGATGTACTTATGACTATGACATAATTACACAAAGACATCAATTGAGGCAAAATACCTACATTTGGATTTAATGGACATCACCACCTTCTGTTAAACACTGTAAAGATTTTACTATAACAATACCAGCTCTGAATTGGACCTTTCATGGTTATTCCATTCCAACAACTTTTCTGAGTTTATTTGTAGCCATAACTTTAACTTTAACGGGCCTCCTTGGAATACCACCGTCAGGTCGATGTCGCCTGACGGCTCCGAGGGTTCGGGCCTTCTCTGTGGCTGCA
>JAEANM010025250.1:0-10979 GCA_017656035.1 Myanophis thanlyinensis | reverse complement strand
AGCTGCAATGTTGGGGAGGAGGACTGTGATGGTGGGGTTAGGCTCGCAATGGTTTTGCGGCTCCCAGGTTTTTTTTTCCCTTCGGAAAGTGGTCCAAGTGGCTCTTTATGTCTTAAAGGTTGCAGACCCCTGGAGTAGGGAATACCAGTACTCTACCTTCACTGCACTAGTTTTCTTAATGAAGATCCAGATTCATCTCACCAATTCATGAAGTTCAAAGAGCTCAAGATTAAGACTTCACTTCCTGATGCTGAAGGCGGATTGAAGCCCTTACCCCACTTAGGTACACTTAGTTATTTACTTAGCCTCTCTCAGTTAGGCTGCAACAATGTAATATTTTGCTGTGATGTGACTTAATGCTCATTCAGTTGCTTGTTAATCATATTTTTCTTGGTAGAAGGGAAAATACTTAGAAAACCATCCTAGGCTAATGGCTTCCTCTCTCTGGAACATCTCCAGAGATTAGAATGGCTCCCTAACACTCTTCCGGAAGGCTCTGAAGACCTGGTTCTGCCAGCAGGCCTGGGGAACTCAGAGCGGGATGAAGCCCATTAAGTGGCTTGTGTGATGTGTTGTCACTGGGGTGGGGTGGGGCTATTTTATTAATGTATTATTTGATTCTTTTATTAGTTATATTTTTGTATGCTTTTATATTCCTGTAAGCCACCTTGAGTCGCCATGTGTGAAGAGTCTGCAATATAAAATTTCTAAATAAATAGCCAGTGGCATGTTTTGCCTTCTCTCACTTGTCTCTGCGTGTATATCAATGAACAAGACTAACCTGATCAATGTAGACACAATAGCTCCCCTTGGCATCTTCAGCAGAAAAGGTTATTTCCCATCAGGTATATTCAATTTCACTGCACACATGTTGTGCATTATTGAATTGAACTACACGTGGTTCATTATCTTATCCAGTAATAAGCATACATGCATATAAGCACAAGCCCCACCCCAAAACATCACATGCAATAGAAATGTGTTCCAGGTGGTCCCTAGTCTCACCTGTCTTGGTATTTCATTGAGGGAAAAGTGGAAGAGGTTACACCATATCTACGTTAGCATGTATTAACAAAGGCATTCGTTCCCTTAAAAGGGAAGCAACAAATACAATATTTGTATATTTTCATTTTGTGGAATATTAAGTATAACTTGCATAATTGTATTGAGGATTTAACTATGAAAGTGTAGAAAAGCTGTACTTGTTAATGTGCAAAATGTTAATTAAAAGGTCACAAGACAATCAACAGACACAGTGACGGCATTTCCTGGGGTTAGAGATTAGATTATAAGTCTGGTTATGTATTCTGTATCTGAATGTATTCTGCGTCCTTTGCTTTGTGTGATTGTACTGATGGAGGCTCATTCAATTTCACTGCACACATGTTGTGCATTGACGATAAAGGATTGAATTGAATCAAGTTACATTTTAAACTGGTCTGTTGAAGAACAAGCAACACATTAACTTACAAGCTTTTAAATACTGTAATGCCAGTAAGAAAGCCTTCAAGGACAATGCGTTTGGGTTCCGGCGTTTAATGACTGTCGATCTCCAGGTATTCGCAGGATCTCCTAGTTTGATTTATGGAGGGTATGAATTTGGGAGCAGGGGGGCTCACGTGCACAGCAGCTCTTTTTGTTAACCTAACCCCGTCGGAAAGAATGGTTTGTCTTTTGCTCGGAAAAGTAGAACTTCGTCTTCCCCACCGTTTTCTCTTTACAAAGTGAAAAGGTCGAAATGCCCTCGCCCATTATTTAAATGCCGCCTCTCGTGAGAGGACGGAAGCAGACCGTGCAGCACAATAAGACCGCGCATTTCCAAATCCACTGCCACCTTGCAAAGAGCGCGCACGCGCGGCCGACCACCGGAGAAGCGTTCTGGGGAGGGGGATTTTGTACTCTCTGAAGCGAGGTCATCTGACCCGGAACCAGCGCGTGCCCTCCAGGCTCCGCCTCAGCTCGAGACACCCGCTGCTCTTCCCCCACCCCCACCCCTCCCTGCCCAACGGCTCTTCCTCCGCAAATTAGAGCAGCCGCTCGTCAGCGTGATGGAAGGGAAAAGGCGGGAATCTGCCGAGGGGGAAGGTGAGCGGGAGAGACGGAGAGAAACGTAGAAGTGCTGTACTGTATGTACGAATGGCCCGTCATGACTTGTTCGCCTCATGTGACGTGCGCACGCACACCCCCCGATAGATTGGAGAAACATTTGGAGGAGTGGGGTATTATTAGTCTACCCAGCAGCTGGAACTTACGTGTATAGGTAGATAAAAATAATGCACGCTCATTAAACCCTGAATGTACCCGCAAGTCCTTTCGGTACAGGCGGCATTGTAAAGTGTGAGGCAGCCCATCTTTGGTCACACATTATATATTAGAATTATTTCCAGAAGATGGCGGCGCCCGGGAAACAGTATGGACTTATATTTCCTAAGAAGGTTCAACAGAAAGGACTGGTCAAGCATGCTGCGTTTATGGACAACTCCGACGAAGAGTCTTCGATCAGCGAGAGCCTTCAGAAGGAAGCCCTAAAAAAGCAAGCCATGAAGCAAACCAAGCTGGAGATCCAGAGGGCCCTGGCCGAAGACGCCACCGTCTATGAATACAACATTTACGACGCCATCCAGCAGAAGAAGGCGGAGAGCCAGGCCTGCTCGCTGGCGGGGAAAGCCGAGAAAAAGCCCAAATACATCCAGAACATCCTGCAGGCGGCCGAGCTGCGGAAGAAGGAGCAGGAGCGCCGGGTGGAGAAGAAGATCCAGAAGGAGCGCGAGGCGGAAGGGGAGGCCTTCCAGGACAAGGAGGCCTTCGTGACCTCGGCCTACAAGAAGAAGCTGCAGGAAAGGGCCGAGGAGGAAGAGAGGGAGAGGAAGGAGACGGCCATCGAAGCCTCCCTGGATGTCACCAAACAGAAGGACCTGAGTGGCTTCTACCGGCATCTGCTGAACCAAACCGTGGGGGAAGAGAAGATGCCCCATTGCAGCCTTCGGGGAGCCGGGTTGAAAGGAGACGACCTCACTGAGAAACCGACAGGCTCCCATCAAAGTCTGGAAGACAAAATGGGACCTCGCCTTCCTGGGAAGGGAGAAGAGAACCCGGATGCAGACAGTGACTTGCGGTCCGATAGCAGCGACGGCGAAGAGACGTTTGCCGGAGAGGGAGTCCCGGAGAGACGTGGCGAGGGGAAGGCTTGCGGGGCCAGTGATGGGAGCCATCGTGGTTGCCAAGCGAAGCAAAACCCGAGGGACTCCAGATCTCCCAGTGAGGAAAGACCTCCGTGCTCCCCTCCGGCAGAGAAGCGAGACCGCCGGAGGGACGAAGCTCACCAGCGCGACGAATGGCATAGCCAGAGGAAACACGGAAAGGACGAGCGAAGCCGGACCGAGGGTCATCACAGGAGGAGAGAAGACCGAGAGGACCGTCACAGGAGGAAGGACTGGGACGAGGAAGAGGAGGAAGATGAGAAGCGAGAGCAAAGGCGAGCAAGAGAGAAGAAAGAACACCGGGCCAGAGAGAAAGACCGAGACGCAGATAGGGAAAAAGGACGGGGGAGGGATGCAGCCGCCCGGGAAGACCGAGACGAGAAGCCCAAACACGGGAGGAAACGCAGCCCGGAGTCCGTGGCCCAAGAATACCCTCAAACTCAAGCGGGAAACGTTCCCAGCCCAGAGAAATCCCCCGAGGTGACGCAGAAGGCTTCCGAAGAGGGCAAAGAGACCCCCGAGAAGCCCGCCGAGAAACTCAACAAATTTGCTAAGCGTAGCAACCAGGAGACGGTCTCTTCCGCCCGGGACCGTTACCTCTCCCGGCAAATGGCCCGGGTGGGCACCAAATCCTATGTGGAAAAAGAGGAAGATTAGGTTCTGGATGCGAGAAGGAAACGGACGGATCTCGGAGGAAAGCCACGTCTCGTCTTAGCGGGCTTCTCTCGAGGCCGGGAGTCTGCTGGGCTGGAGAGCCTTTGGAGGCTCGGCCTGGGCCGAAAGACCGAGCGGAGACCTTTCCTCAAAATACACAAATTAGAGGAAGGAAAGCATGCGGATGATACAAGATAAGGGAAAAATCTTGGGTTTTTTGTGTATTTTGTTTTGTTTTAAATGCAGATGTAAAGATTAGGAGTTTCCGTCCAGCGTTTTCTGACTACGGCCTTCCAGAGCCAGGAAAATAAAGTGGAGGGGGGAAAAAAATAGAATTATTTCCAACATGCACAGTGCAAAAAAAAAAAAAAAAAAGCTTCATCCTCATATTCTTGGTTTATCACCTTTGGAATCTACCCTAAAGAAGAGTCTTCCACCAGAAATTCAGATCCATCACTACATACCTTAGAAAAAAATTAAAATCTGAGCTGTTCAAAGAGTAATAAGTTATAAGAGATGTACCAATGAAGATAAGTTACCATTTTAAAGAAACATTAGTTTATATTATTGCATTTTGCTATTATTTTAATAGTGCAATGTGCACTACCATGAGTTTCTGTGGAATTTCATGGTATGACATGAGCAATTGAGCCTAAAATTTCTGTTGCTAAATGAAACATTTTTTAGTTTTGCCCCATTTTATAATTTTTCTTGCCACAGTTCAGTGCATCACTACAGTTGGTAAATTAGTAACATAGTTGTTAAAGTGAAACGTTTCCCCAATGGCTTTGCTTATCAGAAGATCACAAAATGTGGGCACTGCAACAGCCATAAATGAGTCAGTTGTCAAACATTTGAACTGATCACGTAAACCATGGGATGCTGCAATGGTTGTGTGAAAAATGGGCTTAGCTCACTTTTTTCAGTGATGTAACTTTGGTCAATAAAGGAAGAGTTGTAAGTTGTGGACTGTATTAAATAATCTACAATAAATGAAGTTAATATTATACAGTGTAATCCCCTCAATTGATGTATAGTTTCTGTTCATCTAGAATACTGTAGGAGAATTATAAAGCAAAAAAATACCCTCATAAAATAGTATTGTAAAACTGAGGATGTGATGCTTGAAAATTTTGAAAGGCTGATATATTTTTTTTAAATATATCAATACTTGTAATTTTGGTATATATTACCATTTTTCTGATTTTCATATCCAATATTAATTTACTAAGTGTATCTACTGATATGCATTATAGTCTGGTTTGCTTTGAAATTGTACTTCATAATATAAGTTGTATTTACTTAGAAAATCGGGAAGATCAGTAATCATAGTCAAAACACTATATAATTCACTAAGTGAGGTTGTAAACTATAATAAAAATTGCCAAATCTGAATTGCCAAAATCTGTTCTTATTTGGAAGTTCTATAAAAACATGTAGACTCTAAACACAGGAATATAATATTTGGATATATACCCAATCCATGAGTTAAATTGAAATCTATGAATGCTATCCAATTTGAATTAAATTTCTGTGTTAGATTTTCTTTTAAGATAGTTATTCTAGATATCAAAGCATACTCCTAATAAGTTCTTCAGCTGTTCTTTCAGTGAGAGAATCAGATGACTTTTGCAGGAATATGGATTAGTAAATTATAATTTAAAAAATCACAAATTGAAATGGGAATTTATCTTTAAATTATTTCATTCTGATATATTTCAGTATTGGTGAGCTTTACAAAATTGCCACCTAATATGAAACCATGATTGTTTGTATTTTAATTTTAAACTGACCTTAGTCCAGAATATGAAAATAAATATGCTCATTTTATAAATGTAACTAGAAAACCAGTGCCCCATTCAGTAATTGTTTCAGGGATATTTCCTTAACCTAAATAGAGAAACAGAATGGCCAAGGCTGTGCAAAAAAGCAACAGGACCAAGAATAGTTTGCAATTACCTGCTGGCTTCCCCATGGAGAGTTCCTTGTGGGAATCTAACAGCATGCTTCAAAATGTTTCCCTTCCTTTCCCAGCAGGCAAATAAATGGCTGCTGTTGTGCAGAGGGGAGCGCAAGGGATTGTGAGACTGGCTTAGTAGCTGTCACAGAACATTAAAAATGAAGATCACAGGACAACACAATGTTTCCATCTTTCATTCCTTTAGGAATCGGGTCTTGGATATGGACACATTCTGTAAATTAGCCCTTTTGAGGTACCTTAGTTCAAAAATTGTTGCCCTGTTACACAGCATTTTACCCAGTTAAATTCATGACAATGAGAGTTCTAGTAGTTTATAGATATGCAACATAAAGTTTCTAAAGTATAGGATTATATTAACCTAGGTGTATATTTTCATAGAAATAGAGATATCAGGTACAATAGAATAAAACCTTCACCTATGTCTAATACAGATTACTCTTGTAAGAAAGCATTTTAGTATTGCAGATTTACAGGAAAAAAATACAATGTAGTTGATGTTTCTCATATTAATACATTTAAAATGCAAATATATAACACTAATTAAATAAGCATAGAAGCTCGTATATTATCTAAAAAATAAGCATTGCCATCTACTTAGACTATTTTGCTTTACATATTTATTTTATGTGTATCCCACCTTTTATTATTTTTACAAATAACTCAAGGCAGTGGACATAATCCAACACATTTCCTTCCTCCAACTGTCTCCACAGCAACTACCTTATGAGGTGAGTTGGACTGACAGTGACTGGCCCAAAGTCACCCAGCTGGCTTTCACGTCTAAAGCACAACTAGAACTCATGGTTTTCCGCTTTCTAGTCCGGTGCCTTAATATATAGTATAATGAATATATTTAATGTATAGAGTATAACTTAATATACTGTCCAACTATATATGGAGAAGAGTGTATGTAAATTTATGATGAGAGCTTTATATTACTTTTTTTGCTTATTTTGAAGCTGATATATTTACCAAGATGAAAACTGGTTTAGGACGTATTTCCATTGAGATGAAACATAGCCAGTCTGACATTTTAACTGTACCTACAGAAAATCATCTAACTCTTGCTGGAATTTCCAGGACAGATAAAGGACTTGCATTTAGCTCTGAAAACCATAATCTGAAGATTGATTTACTAAATAAACCAGTTGAAAAGGGAGTCCTTTGTAGTCAAGATACTTGTTTAAATTGCACAAGTGAAACTGCAGTTGATCATATGATACATACGCAAAATGAAAACACAGAGCTTGAGGTAAAAATGCAGCCATCTACACAAGATTATTGTGATGAAGACCTTGGAAAATATGAAAAATTATCTGAAGAGGCTTCTTCAGAAGCAGCAAGATGTGCATATTTACCAGAACTGCAACTACATTCATACAGTGTTCAATTTTCTTCATTAATGACACAAGATAGAAACATTGTACTATCTCTTGGCACCAACACTCCTGATGGGACAATCAGTACAAATACAGAAATTACACCAGTAAGATTGTGCTTCTATTTACCTTTTAGAAAAATCATAGCTATTATATTTATTATACCTTATTATATTCTAATATTAAATTGTAGCTAATAAACTAATTACATTATTCAGTACTGGTTAAATTTGAAACAATTTTAAGACTGCTGAGTTACATTATCACATCATGCAGCTATGCAACAGAAGTTTGTCTTATCATATTTGCCTCAAGATGTTTCATTACAACAGATTTGGAGATAAAGCTGAAAAATGGGGAAGAATCTGTTGGAGGTGTATAAAACATTTTAAATTCAAAATGATTTGGATTCAAAGTGTTTTTTCCTCAAATTCAGAACAACTATTTTGATTTTTTATGAGTTGCTAAGCATTTTGAATTCTGCTTTGAATTCAAATCTGAGTACTTCAACATGTTTTAAATTTTAAATATTTTATATAACTAAACGCTATTAGGAATATAAAAATTACCAAAAGGAACAACTCCTTGTTTTTTAATATACAGGTGTATTTTAACCCTAAAATAATATTTTATCATTTAAATCCTGATAATTTGAGGGGAAAAACATGTTAATTTTATAAAAATATATTTGGCATCATATAGTGATCAACAAGATATATATTTTGAATATCATAACCAGAGCAATACGACATTTTTCTCTATTGAATGGTATTGATAGTAATTTGCATTTGAATCTGGATTATTCCATTCCAAATCCATATACTGTATATCTAAAGTTACAAAAGCTTTGGTGCATCCATACATACTTAGAGCATTCTAGTTGCCGTTGTTGTGCAACATTTCCATTGCAAGAACTGATAATTTATAGGACTAGCTGTCCAAATTGACTGAAACAGGCTATTCAGAACACATGGAAACAGCACTTTTTGAACATTCTTTAGATCAAGGGCATCTTTTTCCAAGCTTCTGAAACTGATCTGGAAGCTGTTCTCTTCTGTTTATGCATCTATGCAAACAGCCAGTTTGTTTCATTATGGAAAAAGTATTCCCATTGCTTCTTGTTCTGTAATTTTTTGGGCTAATCCATAAAAACTGTCTTCATAGCTTAAGTCAGTTCAGGAAGTATTGAGATTTGTGGAAAGCCTTCAGAAATTTAAATTACTCTTATAGAATCCCTCCACTTACCTATTTTCATGTTTCAGAAGAGTATGTTAATGAAAGATTATATTAGGATCTCAGTTTATTGCTAATATAGCCAACAGTCATAAACTTCAGAAATCTATTCTTCAGGATCTGGGACAGTCACTATAACAATGGATTATGATAATAGAGAAAAGTTATACAATATAACTGCAAAAGATGATGGAACAGAAAATATAGGATTCTACAACTTACATGAGAAAATATTTTTTGCTAAAGAAAACTCAATATTAGATAATAAGGCTTACTTTTACAATGTAAATAGGCATACTACTGAAGTTTAAAACTACTTTGTTTCCTAGGTACTGAGACCTTTATTAACTCCTTCAAATGCAAATAGCACTATTTCTTGTGACCAAATCAAAGGGATTGCTAATAATTCTACAGTGTCACAAACCATATCAGGCTGCTCTGATGGTAAGTGATTTTAAAATATCAGTTCTTCTGTACCTGAATAAATTATACTGCAACCAGGATATTCCTCCTGCAAGTGGAAAAAATCTATTTAAAATGGGATTAAGGTTCAGGTGAACCTCCATAGGAAGAAAGGTTAAGATGATTTTTAATAGAGTTGCCTATGCCATCTTTCACATATGAGGTATTTCAGTGAATTAAACTCAGATACTTCCAAAGTTGTTTTGCTTTTTTATTTCAATGATTTATACACAGTGTAATTTGTCCTTATAATCTTTCACATTTGTTTTGTACAATAGACACTTGCAATGGTATATGTGTGTCACCTCAAGATGCAGATCCTGTTTATGATACGTTTGTAAGTATTAATTTGACATTTATATCAACATATGTTACATTTGTAAGTATTAATCTGATATTTATATCAACATCTACCTAATAGACGTTTATGAATTATGCATTCATAACATACATACAGAATCACCCATTTGAAGTCCTTCTGAAGCTGAACTTTGTATCTATGTAGCATACCTATATATGCCTTGCATTATATTTTCAGACTATTTATTATACATATTAGTTATTTATGAGTTACTGTATTGCTCATCCTTTTTATTGTATAATTTTTATTCCAAGTGGGAGGATTGGTAATGGAAAAGAATACAAATATTTTAAACAAAGAGACAAAATCTGATATCCTAATAGAATCTGTTTTAGAATTGTTGAAAACAAACATTCAGAATATAGATTAAATAAATAAATAACATAAAAATGCCCTGTTTTACAACTGCTAACTATGTAGGGGACTTTAATGAAACCCTTAGAAACCAAATGGCCACAGCTCATAAAGCAGGCATTTCCCTGGAGTAGTTGTAAAAAAATTTCTACCATATTTTCTTTGATACTCTTTAGCCACTTGTTAAAAGAAAATGAAAATGTTCCTTTTCAAAATATTTTAATGACAATTAAGAACAGTGGCAATTTGAAATTCTTATTTACATATCAATATCAGCATTTTCTGTTTAAATTAGATTTTATTCTTAATATTCTAATATAATGTATCCTATTTCAAATATGAAATTGCTTATATTTCAGAATGAGATCAAAGAGACAGCTGTAAGCCTTGTAGTAAATAATACCGAAGGTGTTTTTCACAGTTCAAATTGTGCTGAGGCAGGCCACAATCTGACAGCTACACAAAATTCTGTGGAGGAACCCACTTTTTCACAGAGAAATTATTCCACTCCTCAAGTGGTAAATATAACCTCTTCATAATAACAATATATATCTGCATTAGAAAATTTTGCATGTTTTTATTAAATTTCTTGTGTCATCTATATATCTGTTAGATTTTTTTTTATGGTTGACATAGCTATCTAAATGGCACAATATTTTTAAAAGTTTGATATTGCTTTTATAATATAATAGGCAATCCTTATCCACGTGAAAGTCACAGGTATTAGAACAAAGTAGATTGGAGGTAGAAGTCCACTAGCAGGCATGGAGAGGATGTGGTTTTCTTTTTTATGTGCATGCAAGCATTCAGACTTTTTTCATTATTTAATGCAAAAGATTAGAGTTCAGTCTTAAAAGCTATAATTCAGAATAACATCCTTTTAGTTTAATAAAACCTCCCTGATACATATATGTAAGATTACAGTATTGTTCAATAAACAGAAATGTAAAGTATTGAGCGTTGTGTAAGTGTGAGTCTTTATATATCCCTCCAAAACTACACAGATATTCAGTGTTAATAACAAATTAATAAGCTGGTTTTAAGTAGAAATTGTAATGAATCCTTTTTACAAAAATACAGTTTTTCTGTTACACATAGAATGAAAATTGTACCAAACTAATAATTGGTTATGCATTTTAGATAATATGTCAGTTGAAAAATGGCACTCATATACTTTGTGTAAACAATACTGAGACAAGAGAATTGAAAGCTATTCATCTGGTTCCCCAGTATCAAGAACAGCGTAAGTATCTATAATAGTATATTGTTTCTGCTATTCGAATTGACTAAGTTGGTACATCTTAAATGTTGATATGGAGCTCTAATTTATTTATTTATTTATTTATTTATTCGAT
>JAEANM010025249.1:0-10979 GCA_017656035.1 Myanophis thanlyinensis | reverse complement strand
GGGGAATTGGATAGATAATTAGTTAATTTTAATATAGGTTGGGAAAGTACGATACTTACTACTTGTTCTGGGAAGTGGGGGGGGAAGGGGTTAAGAAAAATAGAGATAATTATTGGAGTATATTATTGTTATGAAAAGGGGTGGGGGAGGATGGGGGAAATTATATGGTATAATGATGATTTTTATTATTATCTATTTGTAAAAAAAAAAAGAAAGAAAGATGGATACATGATAAAACCTAAAGTAACTTCCAGTTGAAGTTTAACCTGCGATATTTCTTTTACATAATAGTGAGCCTCTATATCTCAACAGCATCTGATATTTTTTCTTTCATCTTTTCTTTCTTCTTTCATTTCCTCAACCTGTTCTGTTCCCTGAAAATATTTATAAATATTTCGTTTCTTTAACTACTCTTTTTTAGTCAGTAACTAGTCTTTTTTAGTCAGTAACTTTCTCATGCTGGTTTTATAACATAACATAAAAATGTCCTCACATTTTTTTAAAAAATTAAGGTAGCTCTGTTTATTGTCCAGATCTGGAATTAATTTTTGTTAAATCAAAAAGCTGTGGTGGCCCAGTGGTTAGAATCAGTGGTGGAATTCAAATTTTTTTACTACTGGTTCTGTGGGCGTGGCTTGGTGGGCATGGCTGGGGGGGTGTCATGTGACTGGGTGGGCAGTTTCTGTAAGCAGGGCAATAAAGATTAGGCTAAAAACAACACCAGAATATTTTTTCCTGCCTTCCTTTCAGGATTAACCTTGAAAAGTGGAAAAAAAAAAGGAGATTTCTTCTAACAACCGGTTCTCCAAACTGCTTAGAAAACTTACTATCGGTTCTAGCGAACCTGCTAGAACCTGCTGAATTTCACCTCTGGTTAGAATGTAGTCCGGAAGGCTAACTCTGTCCGCAGCCAAAGTTCAAGTCTTACTGACTCAAGGTTAACTCAGCCTTCCATCCTTCCAAGGTCCTTAAAACGAGAGCCAAGATTGTTGGGGGCATTAGGCTAACTTTGTAAACTGCTTAGACAGGACTGTAAAGCTCTGTGAAGCGGTGTGTAAGTGCTATTGCTATCAATTTTTTTTCCTATGCACTTATTTTCACTGTTGTTTCTAATTTTCTGTGCTATCATTTAAAATCATCTTTTTCTTCAGATTTTCTTGATTCCTGCCTCACTTTTTCTTAAAGCTTTTTAGTTAGAAAAATTGATTTGGCGGTATGCAAGTTGAATAAATAAATAAACTCCTTTGCGAATCCATAATATACCATTATTACTTCATGTGCTGAGACCAGGTTTATTTGATTAAAAGTGGCAAATTTAATTTGGAAATATATAAACGTAGCTTAAACACATCACCAATCCAAAATAATAGGGGATTTATTATACTGAAATGATCTCCTCATCAACTATTTTCATGGCAGTGTAATATTTAGGGAAGTGCTGTTATAGTCTGGCTCTCATTTATTCAGAAGGCCAATTTTTTATAAATAACTGAAATGTTAACTATATCAAATATGATCAGAAAAATTTATAAACAATTTATAAAGATATACATTGTTTTTGTTCAGATACACAAACACAAACATCTGTACAACCACACTACTGAGCTTAATACGAGATCACCTTTTATTGTGCTACTTTTACTATAATCTAATCAAGCATAAGGTTAGTGTATTAGTGTTATTTCTTCACATTTACTGCATATACTATTAGCCTCCCAATGGCTCTTTTTAAGATGGCTCAGGCCTTGCTAAGCAAGGAGAAGTCATAACAGCATTTGCTCCTTCATCTGTCAGTGATTTTGATATCATGATACCATGTTTTGAGATTCTTCTTTTTTCCAGTCAATACTGACAGGAGAAGAACAGCAGGCTGTTTCTACAGGCCTTGAAATAGGCATAGTATCAAGCCTTTGTAGGATTTATCATTGGTTACGAATTGTTTGTTTGCAGTGGTGGGTTGCAAATTTTTTAACAACTGGTTCTCTGCCCTAATGACTGGCTGAGTGGGCGTAGCCGGTTGTTCATATGACTGGGCACTCAGCCTCCTGCAGCACTCTGCCAGTCAAAATGGGGCATGGGGGTTAATTACAAAATGTGGGATTTGCTTTGTGACATCCAGATCCAATGAGCAAGGGGTGTGAATTGCACAGAAAATACACTTTTGTTTGATTATGAAGAAATATCCCCAAAGTCAGATGTACACTAAGTGTAAATTGACTTTTAGCTACACATCTTCCTAGCAAACAGCACATTTTGAAGCTCCAGGTAAAGAGGATTCATTTTAGGATGAGTAACCACAGTTTGCATGTTGGAGCTTCCTAAAGGAATGCTGGGAAATGCTGCATTTTAAAGAACATTTGAGGGAGAGGTGCAGAATAGCCTTTCTCTGCCTCAGGCTGTAGAGACCTGGCACCAGTCAAAACGTTGTGTGTGAAGCAGCTAATCAACACTAGTGACAGGGCAAGTCACTAGTATATGAAAATAAGAGCAAAGATTTGAAAAAAGAAAAGGGTCAGGAAAGAAAAAGAGTAAAAGTGCAAGAAAGAAAGAGAAAAAGAAAGAAAACCAAAAAAGAATGACTGCCAACATTCTTTGGTACAGATATATCAAACTCTTACTCTAAGATTAACATTTTTCTACATTATTTCCATAAACCTGTATCTAATCATCAACGCCTAGATCAACTATTAATTTCAGTTTCTCACAAAAAGTCCAGTTCATATTACTTTAATCACTATTTGTTAAGGAAACCACAACTGATTTATTTAATTGCACCAAACTCTAAATAAAACAAGAATGGAAAATCCTAAACTCTAGTGTAGACCCATGCTTCTCAACTTTGGCAACTTTAAGGTGCATGGACTTCAATTCCCAGAATTCCCCAGGCAGCATGAAGTTCGCCCATTTTAAACTTGCCAAGACTGAAAAACACTAATCTACAGACAGGGATTTTTCCATTCATCTTTTACTGGTTCCTATTTACTTATGAGCAATCATAATGCAAAATCCCCATTCCCAATTCACCCCAGTTATGATAATGCACTATTTTTTTTTGCAACACTCTGACAGCCAAAGCACACACACACACACACACACAAGCCCGGTTTTGGGCTTGGAAGGCCTCCCTACACCACCCTGGAAGCGAAAACAGGATGCTTGGAAGCCAAAATGGGGCGTGGGGGATTCCTGGATGGGGTGGGGCAGGGCCAGCCAGAGATGGGAGTTTCCAGTTTGCCAAACTGCACATAATCTTAACATCTGGTTTGTCCAAACTGGTCCAAATCGGCAGCAGCCCACCTCTGTTTGTTTGCATATCTATGATTTTTGCTTGTTTATCATTGTCTTGATGTTAAAACTTGTAACAGTCTTGTAAACTCTGGTAACTTCTAAATTTTAAAATTAAAGTAAATATTTCAGGTGAAAAAAATTGGAAGTATTGAAAAAACAACATAAGCAAACTTGCAGGTTTTTCCTTCACATCCTTTGTAATGAGTAGAACAGCCTCCACTTGGGATTCTGGAACTCCCTTCCTTCAAATGTGTTTTGTGTTGTGTTTGATCTGCACAAATCAAAGCATCCTCTTGTGAGAAATGTTTGTTGCTTCTTTGTTCACTTTAATTAAGACCTAATCTTATTAGAATGGAAATTATAGATGAATTGACAAGTGGGAATCACTTCTTTGAATAACACAAACCTTCTAGGAGTAAAAAAATAATAATCAGCATGCAGGTAGCAAGCTGAGATGGAACTGTTGCCCTGGGGTTCCTTACCTATCAGGATTCCCTGAGAAATAAGCCCAATTTCTGCCTGTGGGGATCAAGGTACTACTGTGGCAAAGAAAATAAATTGAAGATCAAGAATAACAAAAAGTGAAATAGTTAATAAGGGGAGAATTAAACAGTTCCTTCACTGATGAAACAGGACCTGGATCAAAAATATGAGACTAGGTGAAATACAAAATCAATCAATCCAAATAAAACTGGAAAGGACCTTGGAGGTCATCTAGTCAAATTCCCTGCTCAAGCCAGAGACCCTACATTATTTCAGGCAAGTGACTGTCCAGTCTCTTCTTAAAAACTTCCAATGATGAAACATCCACAACTTCTGATGGCAAGCTGTTCCATTGGTTAATTGTCCTCACTGTTAGGAAGTTTATCCTTCGTTCCAGGTTGCTTCTCTCCTTGATTAGTTCGCATCCATTTTTTCTTGTTCTGCTCTTCTCCAGTGAGTCCTTCCTTCTCATTAGGTGGCTAGAGTATTTGAGTTTCATTTCTCTAAACTAGCCAAACCCAAATCCTGCAACCATTCTTCATGTGTTTTAGTTTTCAGGCTTTTAATCCAAACTACATCAAATTCTGCAAAAGCCAAAACTTATCATATTATTTTAAAGCCTCCAATTCAAATTACAACTTGGAAATTTTCTTCTTAACTATGAATTACTGTTTTCCATACTTCTACAAAGCAGTATGGAAATTTCATAGTATAATCGTCCTACCCAGTCCACACAATGAGGTGCGAATGTGATTTAAGAAATACTGAAGCCCTGGAGGAAGATTGAGCAAAGTTTATAAGGTAATTTCCAATTGGATGATTGAAAGGGCCAGAGTTGGTAGGTGGCCATGTTTTTACTCCTACCATTAAGGAAGTCACGTTGTGTCTCCAAGATGAGGTTGATGTCAGTCACCCAGGCCTGGGCAATCTCCGGTGTTGCTGCCTGCAGTATGTAACGGATGGTGCCCCGTTCTGCGCCACGAGAGATCAGTGCAAATTTGCAGGGATCATTGTCCACACAAGGCTCCAGGCCCAAAGAGCTTACCTGGAAGAGAAATTAATGGTGGATCAACCTAGTGTTGTGATTGCAACTGAGATAGATTATATACTTGATTAAATAAATAAAGATAATAAAGTGAAATTGGTCCAAGAATAATCCAGACCATGTGAATATGGTATTTTTTCCCAAGCAACAATGTTAAAAAGCAATAAAATTATATGAATAAAATAGAGTAAGATACACAGCAATCAAGCAAATACAAGCTTTTACTTATTTTCTGAGAATAAATTTAGATTTACGCTTATTCCAATTCATAAAACATAAAACACGTGCCATACAGTGATATATTGTAAGGGTTTAAAGTACTGTATTACAACTCCAGACTCAGCATCATCTTTTTATTTTTGGGCTGCCCACACAGAAATTGTATGGCTTTCTGGTTATAAGATTGTATCCTGATGCAAACAGAAGTTATATTCATTGATTGGCATAAGGCAGGGGAGTCAAACTCGCATTGTCACAGTGTTGTCATGTGACATATTGTGACTTTCTCCCCCTTCACTTAAACCGGACATGGGCGTGGCCAGCATGTGATGCACCTGGCCCGCAGCCCATGAGTTTGACAGCCCTGGTGTAAGATGTGGAAATCAATCAAAGATTAATTTTTTTCCCACTAGATTTGCTGCACTGTTTACTCCATAGGTTCTATTTATTGTTGCCCACATATTCTCAAATTGCAGCTATAAATCCAGATATCTGCATTATATTAAAAAGAATATCAAATTTACTATGCGGTAGTACAGTATAGAAACCCACAAGGCCCTTGCAGAAAGATGAGGCACCCAACTTTGGATATGGAACATTCCCATTGTAAAGTCCCTTATAAATAAGTGCCGGATGCTTAAATGTATCTCAATTTCCCATTGTTAACTTTGGAATACCTTGATGCTGCTCTTAAAGGCGTATGTTGGGGCAGCATATGGACCACGCCTTCGCTCCAGGGTCTCACTTAGGATGACAATTTGCTCAAAGAGAAAGATGCGACGCTCACGAGCCCGGGCCAGGATCCCACCTGCCTGCTCTATCACCCAAAAAGTGTTCTGCTGCAGCAGCTTCCCTTGTGAAGTCAGCTTCCCCTGAAGAAAAAAAGCAAGCTGCAATTTATCCAACTGTCTAAACGGCATAAAAGTATCGTACTATGAGCTGAATATTAGTATAGTCTAGCACACCCTGCTCTATCTCAAAGGTTCTTTCCCACCAAAATGGTAGCTTTCCTTATCAACAATTTTCTAAAATGTACCTTGGAACAGCATTAACATATGCCACTATACTTAAAGTGGCAGTTTCAACAACTGCACCATCAAGCATTTCAAAACATCTATCTTAAATCTTCCTTCTGGCCAAAATGTCCCTAAATCTTGCCCTCACCGCCTACCCACCCACCCCCATCTCCCCATAATAGCCTATATTTTAACATTCCCATGTAAATCTGTACTGAAGTTGAGATCCTTCTGAAATAAGCAATTAAGATCCTTCCTTTCAAAGCTGTCTACCATACTGAGCCAGCTAATCAGAAAAATCAGAGCTAAGAATCTCCAACCAGACACTGATCCTCAGAATTTACCTCAAAGCCTTGAAGACGTCCCACATTCATCATGTCATTGCAACGTTTGGGAACAAAGCACATAACATCTATAGCTTTCTGAAATTCAAATACAGAGAATGAAGCTAGAAAAGATGCACTAATTCTCCAAGGCTGATGCCACTGGATATATCAATTTCAGGGTTCATCAGTGAGCTATACTAAAGCTGTTAACCTTTTATACTACATCTTAAACTATAAAGGTGAGGGTAAACTGAGGGGGGGGAATTACAAAATAAGATCTGCTAGTCATATTGAAGGCTTCACTGGCCTGAGATCTGAAGATACAGTGCATCAAATGTACAATAACTGATACAGGATGTGGATTCCCCATCTGCAAATTTTCTCATAACTGTCAATCTTGTAAAGACTGGATGGTATTCCAACCAACCCAGGTGATATTACAATCGCCCCATGTGACTGTAATTCTTCATTCAAAAGCAATAGTGTAATATCAAAATCATTACATAGGAACAGTGGCTCTATGATAGCGCCCATCGGTTTCAATTCCTACCTCCAGCTGTTCTGTGTCCTTCCCAGCTTTGCTATAATACTTCAGGAAATCCTGGAGACAGCAAGAGAAAGGAGAGAGGAAAAGAATAAGTATTTTTATAAGGGAGAGAAAGAGAGCAACATGAGCTAGTTTATGATGAGTAATCAAATTCACTCTACTGTTACCATTGTTCCATAGTTACCACTGTTACCATTATCAAGTTATCATTGTTCTATGACTTACCTACATCAGCTTATACCTATTTGATGTCCCCTTCAAATATGCTGGGAGTATAACTGTGACTGTTTTGCACTCAGAATCTACTGAAACTATAATCCTCTCATAGTACGACCACTGATTCAGTCCAACACATCTGAAGGCTACCAAACGTGGTAAGCGTGACATAAATTCAAACCTCCTTGGAGAAGAGGCAAGTCATGATTTAGAACTAAATTGTATCCCATCCAAAGACAGTTGGCAGTATCAGAGCCATTACAAAACCTCACCGCTGTGTATTTTGTTTGCATAAAGGCCAACATTCCCATTAGGCAGGAATCTATAACTGGATCCATTTCCTAACTTTTAAATCAGCTACATGAACATTTGTGTACATTCACGTACTATGCAGAGGTAACGCCATTTGGAGTATTAATATTGAGGATATTTGTTTTTCCATCTGAGTGCCAGTTTTTCAAATCATAATCATACTCATCACATTGTGAATATCTTAAACCATATTAATCTTAAGAAAACTTGAAATTAAAATTCTAAAGATGAACAATTCTTTTTTTAAAAAATTGCAAGTTTGTGTATAATTAAACCAGTTACTACTGGACTAATGCAAGAGAAAGTAGAATTCTTCTAAAGCATCCCTTTCCCTAAATTATGTTCCCAGGGACCTGGGAAACACTAAAACCTGTTAGTTTTGCCATAAAATGCTCAAAAACCTGAATGCTATTGATAGAGTTAGAAAATAATAAAAGATGAAAAAGGCTCAGGGAAGTAAAACCATTCGAAGAAAACTTATACGCATGAAATACTGCCTCTTTGTTTTCTCAAATAAATCGTTGTCTTTATAGTACTGCTCTCATTACCTCATAGAATCTAGCCCACAATTGACCTCCCAAAACACAGGATGTTGCTACATCCAAACAACAATACATGTGTACTGTTATATCCAATTACATCTACATTCTACTTTGCATAACTTTGTTTAGAGGAATTGTATCCCTACCCTTTCTAGATTTGTTTATTATAGTACCAGAGGCAACAGAAGCAATCTTGCTTCAACAAAATTATGTGCTGGCTTCCAGTTTAACTGAGCTCTTGGGGAGTGACTTTTCTCCTAAATAGAAAAAAAGAATGTTAATGCTTCTAGGATAACTCTGGGTTAGGTACAGGGTTGACAGCAGTACTGAACAAAAAAATGCCCCCAAAGCAGGGTTTAGTTGGAACAACAGAGCAGGAGGGAGTGCAATGATGTTGTAATAATTCCTCTATGGGAATCTGGCTCAGATGGATATCTGCTTATCTGCCTTCTAAGTTGTGTAATCGGTCTCTAAAAGAAAAGGGCAGGCATCAGTACAGTAGTACCCACAAGAGTCAATTTACAAAGCCAGGAGACTGTGAGTTTATTTATTTATTCATTACATGTTTAAACCACCCATCTTCCTCACAGAAGGAGTCCAACCTTAAAACATGAAAGCTGGTTGAGTGACTTCGAGTCAATCACTCACTCTCTCAGCCCAACCGACTGATAAGATGGTGGTTGTGAGGAAAATAGGAAGAGGAAGGAATATTAGCTGCCTTGAGTGACTTATTAAAAAAATAATAAAGGTAGGAGGGGAAAAATCTTTAAAAAGGCTAATTGGAACTTGGAGTGGTCCTTGTCTAGAGTAGAATTTCTGAAGCTGACATTAAGAAACAGCTTTTAGCAGTAGTGGAATTCAATTTTTTTTACTACCGGTTTTGTGGGCATGGCTTGGTGGGCGTGGCTGGGGGGGTGTCATGTGACTGGATGGGCAGTTTCTGTAAGCAGGGCAATAAAGATTAGGTTAGAAACAACACCAGAATGTTTTTTTCCTGCCTTCCTTACAGGATTAACCCAGTAAAGTGGAAAAAAAACAAACCAAAAGATTTCTTCTAACAACCAATTCTCCAAACTGCTTAGAAAATTTACTACCGGTTCTAGCGAACCTGCTGAATTTCACCTCTGGCTTTTAAGCTGCAGGGTAGAATTGCCCCTCAGCCTGAATCATTATTTTCACTTTGGGGATTAGATAGAAATAATGTCCAGTAGGGGGTGACAGAACACACCAGATGGAGTGGCCATTCCTTTTGTGACATTTCACTGGCCTAGTGCTCTAGAGAAAACCCAGATGTTGTTAGGAGCTCCTTTTCACCAATTGCTCCCCTCTGGATTCCACAGCAACCACCTCCAACCTGGTACTCTCCAGACGGGCATTCGTGTTATTAATGGGAGTTAAGGCAATTGGAGTTTCAGCTATCTGGAGAATAGCAGGCTAGGGAAGCTTGCTTTTTAAAGATCAGCAGGAAATACGTGTTTAGATTCTTCCTTGCTGGATTTGCCTTCGGCTTGGGAGAACTTTTGGAGATCAGTCTTTTTGCCTTAGCTTTGGAGATCAACAATCCACTTTCTGCCTTCAGCACCTTGAGCAGCAGTTGATATTTCATGATCCGCTGTACAGGCTTGATAAGTAAATCATTGAGCTGCAGGCGATGCCCCAATTCCTGCTTCAGTTCCTGGAAAAGAGAAAACGATGTACAGCCAAGTCTGTAAACATGTGTGGGAGATCGAGTACGCATGCTATACCAATACCACACAAAATGTGACATGCTTTAAAAGGACACCTGCAAGTGAAAGACAAGTATTAGAGACTTGGGAAAGCAAGATGGAACAAAAAAAAAAATCTAACATTTAAAAGCAGCTTCACAGTCTTATATATTTAAAATGGAGCTTAGCATAGAAGAACATTTGCACTCTATTATTCTTTATCTCTGAGCAGAAGGACCCCAGGGATAGGAAATTCATAATTCTTTCAAAAGGCCTTCCTGTCCCCCCCCATCCCTTAGCTCAAGGACAGGTATTTCTGAGAGAAAAGACAATTCTGAAGCCTGGGGCCAGTCAACAGCTGCTCATTATGCCAATTTAAAGAGTTAATACAGGCAACCTCTGATGGTACATGGCTTTTAAAGGCTCCCTCAGCCGGGAGTTCTCACCTCAATTACGGCTAACAGGTGCTGGGATGTTATTCCCATGGGTTTCCCAAATCATTGCCTACCCACATTAAGAGGAATGTGTGGGAGTGTGCAAGAAGAGGCAGATGTGTTGGGTGGCAATAGCTCCACAGAAATGATCCTCCTCAAGATGGGGGCTGCTAGGTGACAGGACCAAAAGAGGTTGCCAGATACCCTGGAGTTCATCTGCGTTGGCTCAGAAAGGGGCACACAGCAGCACAAGATCAAGGGTCCCTTATGCCGGCAAGAGATGAGTCAGACACAAGCAAGTTATGTGGTAGAGGCTGAGGGCAGGAAGAAAGAACAAAGCAGCAGTCAAGGCACAGAGCCCCTTACCTCAAAGTAAGTGTCAATAAACTCAGAAACAATATGCTCAGATTTGGGTTTGTTCTGACAGTAAACAACATACATGTGCAAACGACGCTCCTAGAATACAACAGGGAAACAGTTCAGTGGAACACTTTGGATACAATTTAACAACATGTATGTTAAAAGAGCCAGGTCCAAACCTCCTGAGCAATTTATACAAGTTACTAGGTTCTGATGAAAGTCTTATTTTATGGAACATGCTGTCTTTGCCTTTGGGGCATTTTTTATTGTTTCATCGTTATCTAGGCTTAAGCCAGCATTTGTTTCTATAATGCTTCCAATAATGCTTGGGGAAACTCAGAATTAGTTTCCTTTAGCAGATTATAAGTAAATGCATGTATAGTTTTCATAGCTATAGTTCACAGCTTGTAGTTGTAACCACTGAATATACATACTTACTAAAAATAAATGTAATATTTTTTCTGATTGTGTGTGTGTGTGTGTAC
>JAEANM010025248.1:0-10979 GCA_017656035.1 Myanophis thanlyinensis | reverse complement strand
GGGAAACGTCCCTCCGACAGCCAATCAGCTGTCAGGTCCAAAGTTCTTGCTGGCGGACCGGAGTGGAAGCTCCGGTCACGCCTGCGCGGTACATTACAGAAACCATTGACACGATGTTTCATGCAAGGATAGCATTTAAACTGATTTTAAAGTCTTGTGGTTTAGCTGTTTAATACAATCATTCATCACTTATTCTGCTTGGTTTTTATTCCTCCCTCTCTCCCTTCATCCATCCACACATCCATCCTACTCATTTACCCTCCCATACCCACCTACCTACCTGATACAGATCTGTGAGTTACTAATGTTCCTAGCATTACAAGGGATCTGCCAAATTGACATAGATGTATTGTCAAATACAAGATGATTTAACCTGGGAGTGAGCTACAGCAATTATAGGACTTTCAGAATTTGAAAATCTTGGAATATATTCACATGTGGGTGTGCAGTGTTGTTCTGTGATTGTTTTTCAACTCATTTTTGTTGAAAGGACTTCTTACAGAAGGTAAGTCCCCACAGTGTCTGCTTTCGAATCAGGATTGACAATGGGACAGAAAGATGCGATGAGAATAACTAGTCCAAACCCCTGCAGGAAACGGTATACCATTTCAGACAAATGCTTGTCCAATCTCTTCATTTCTGCATTTTGTGCCAATGCTCAAATTAAGTTGGTTCATCCCTGTTTGCTGACACACACACCCCGGGGAGGAAAAAGAGTGTCCTATAGACTCATCCCCACAAGTTTCCATTGTACACATTTATTCTGCTACCAAGTTCTCTATTGGCCATGAGGGCCATTAGCATCCCGAACAGCAAAACCTATTATGGAAGGTCCCAAGGAGCCCAAGCTGGATGGTGGGTGGGTGGAGGGGGCATGAACATCACTTACCCCTGTTGTGTAGTCAGAAATCCACAGATGTTTTTTTGTTATCTGGCTTTGGATAGAAATTAGATATCAGAAAACAGATGTTCAAGTGATCATAATCATGTTTCTCCATCTAATATGCAGATGAAATTACTACTGTTTTTCAATTTTCAGTTTGTATGAATTTCTCAGTGTAGTTCCTAAACAAGGAAAATGCTTATATTAGGAGGAAACATGCCCATAAGTGAGTATATTAAGAAAAGAGCATACAATCATTATGTAAGTTAGAAAAACTGCGAGCTTTTTAATGCAAAAATGAGACTGACTGTGAAAAAAAAATCGTCAACTGAGTAAAGCTGAAGTTGGCTGTTTCATCTGTTCTTTTGAAAACTGGACTGAGATTAGTGTGTTTACAAACCAGTTAGGCACGGCTCGCAAGTATCTCATTCAGGTCACATTGCAAAGTTGTAGTTTTTTTAAAAAGAGCCATTGGGCTAAACCCCAGATTAAAGATTAAAGAAGCATCTATAGATAGTTTCCATCTGGATATTGACTGTGATCCTGAAAACAAGCACTTCAGTTGCTAGAGATGTCCAGAGAAGTAACATAAAAGTTTGCGTGCTCTGCAGTATTCCAGTCTGCTGCAAACACAGCATAAATTGGATTACAGGTAGTCCTTGTTTTACAACAGCTCTCTTAGTGACTGTTCGAAGTTACAAAAGCACTGAAAAAAATTCACTATTTTTCCACACTTATGATTGTTGCAGCATCCCCATGGTCACATGATTTATATTTGGATGCTTGATAACTGACTCACATTTAGGACTATTGCAGCCTTTCCATGGACACCTGTTCAAAATTCGCTCACTTGGCAACTGACTCGTATTTATGACAGTTGCAGTGCCCCAGTGTCACAACATCACTGTTTGCGACCTTCTGGCAAACAAAGTCAATGGGGAAATCAGATTCACTTAACAACCATGTTACTAATTCAACAATGCAGTAATTCACTTAACAACTGCGAGAAAAATGGTTGTAAAATTTGGCACAACTCACTTAATTGTCTTGCTTAGGAATGGAAATTCTGGTCCCAGTTGTGGTGGTATGTCAAGGACTAGCTGTAATGGCAGAATGCCAAAGCACATCCAGTTGGCCACTGAGTGAAACAATATTACAGGTTGTCCTTTGATTATACAGCCAGCCCTAGAGTAAAAGATGGTCTTGAGCAAAGAAAACAGACCCTCTCTTCAATAACCTGCTTACACAGATAGTCCTCAACTTGTGACCACAATTGAGCCCAACATTGATGTGGTAAAGTGAGACATTTGTTAAGTGAGTTTTGCCCCATTTTATGACCTTTCTTGCCACAATTGTCAAATGAATCTCTGCAGTTGATAAGTTAGTCATGTGGTTGTTAAGTGAATCTGGCTTTCCCATTGATTTTGCTTGTCAAAAAGTCACAAAAGATTATCACATGACCTTGGGACACAGCAACTGTCATAAGTATGAAGTAGTTGCCAAGCATCTGAATTTTGATCAGATGTTCAGAAAGGTTGTATGTGTGAAAAATGGTCATAAATCAATTTTTTCAGTGCTGTTGTAATTTTGAACGGTCACTAAATGAACTGTTGTAAGTCAAGGACTGTGTGTGTGTGTGTGTGTGTGTTGTATGAATGTATATATGGCGTTCAGAATATTTTTATTGCTAACAGTTCTGCTTAGGTAATGTCACCTTATATTAAAGCTGTTTTTAATTCATTTTTGGTATAGAACAAATTATATCAAACTATAAATGAAAAAGAAACATCAATTAAATCCAACTAAATTTGTTTCTCTATTTAGCAGCCAGATGATCTTATAGACTTCTGAGGAGCCTTGTTCTACCATTGTTCTTTTCCTGCTACACAATTTATTTTAAAGGCACATAAATAAATAAAAGTAGACCTGTTCCAGCACTTCCTGCATGCTAAGGAATAAAAGGATCTCCTTTTTATGCCCTCTTCTTGGAAGGGAACCCAGTCATCGCAGCTACCAACTTTCCTTTTGTCTTGAAAGCTAAGCTGAACACAGGAAGTAAATAGCGGATACGTGAGGCAAATTGTGAGAGTTTTATTAAGTTTGGACTTAGGCTTCACCTAAATGAAATGAAATGAAGTTAAATTGAATTAAACCAAATGAACGGACATAATAAAATGTTTTCAACATCTCTAGCATCCGGGAAAGAAGCAGGATCTGGTTGCCTACAGCTTTCAGTTGTACATCCCTCCTGTGAGAAATTGAAAGAAAAGATCTTGCAATAATTTCAGGTAGTCCTTGACTTATGAACCCAATTGAGCCCAACATTTCTGTTACTAAGTGAGACAATTATTAAGTTTTGCCCTGTTTTAGAACCTTCCTTGCCACCGTTGTTAAGTTAATCACTGTAGTTAGCAGCCCCTTTTATAGGGAACTGTCAGTCAGCAGCCAATCAGATTAAAGTATTTTCCCGTGGCAGTAGGCATACATTACATAATTTAATGCTTCTGCGCATGCGTGGACACAACAGGTTGCAAAAGGGATCACATGACCTTGGGACCCAGCAACAGTCATAAATATGAGCCAACCATCTGAATTTTGATCACATGATCACGGAGATGCTATAATGGTTGCAACTGTGAAAAATTGTCATTAAGTCACTTTTTTCAATGCCGTTGTAACTTTAAATGGTCACTGAACAAACGGCTGTATGTTAAGACTACTTGTACTGAAGTAGAAAGGGGGAAACAACTTTTAGGAAGGGGCTTCTGAGCTCACATCTGTATGTTTGTCCATAACTTTCCCATTGTCGGTAGAACTTGGGGTGGGGGGGAGTGGTTGAGATGTTCTCCATTCCTTAGTTGTTGCCTAGAATTCACTACCAGTAAATGGCCAGTAAACACTAAATTACTGAGCATATTCTCCTTGTCCCCATGGCCTATGCTGCTTGATTGGCTTTAGCAGCACTCTTGATTTTATGTGTTGGTGGAAGAGTCTTGAAGCGTGCCATGTCATGTTTAAGCAAAATGAAGATTGATGTTCTTTGGAAGATGGATGCAAGCGAAGAGCCCAGCCAAGTAGTGAGCTACGCTCCTTTTCCACCAGGCACTCCTGGAGATTTGTCAATGATTTCACAGCATTTTCACAGCAGAGAGAAACATGTCCACTGGGTTTTGGAACCTCTTATAGGTTCCAATTAACTGCCGGACTCTGGGGAACCAAATTTATTCCAGTTCAGCTGCCCGGAATGAGCCAAAAGAAACAAATGGGACCTGAGGTTAAAATGTAAAAACTCACGACTGTGTAAATATCTCAAAGCCAGATCCTTGAGTCTCATCTGGGAGTACAAGACATGTTACAGAAAACAGATATTTCCCCTGCCCCCCACCCCCTTTCAAAAGGAGTAATTCTTTGTACATGTTTCCCCTCTCTCCCCCTCTGGTCATCTACTTGAGGCTGCTTTGGCTGTCTCCCTGGGCTCAGTAATACAGCAAGCCGTAATGGAGTAAACTTTTGCAACTGCTTCCCCTAAGAATCTCCATCACACTGTTTGGGGAGGGCAAATGCAGGCTTGTCGCCACATGTATTCTCAATAGGAAAAGCCAACCGGTCTTTTGCTGAGTTTACCCACATGGTCCTTAGTATATGAGTTATTTACCTGTAGGAGTTTCTTAGCATCTGTACCAAGCATAGAATTCCATTTGGGCCAATTTGACACTGTGGGCCATAGCTTACTTCATGCTGGATCTGAGAAAGATCTGAAGAAATGATCTCTGTCTCCTAGTAATTAACTTGGGAAATCCACAACGGCTGTTGATTTTTATTTTTCAACAGAACAGGATGAAATTTCCAGTCCTAGCTGATTCTATCGGTATAATATACCCAATCTTAGAGAAATGCATTCGGGGTTTCAGAGCTGAACTTTTCCCCTGGCTTATTTGGTTAAACGATGGGTTTAAAGTTTTCTTTGTTTGTTTTAAAACGGAATTTGATACAATGCGCATGCTTAATTGTACCTTTCTGAGTTACCAAGTACAAAATATGTGCTGGGATAGGCTTTAAGGGAATTTTTTTTTATTGCTAGGTAGGGAAACATATTCAGCCTTCTCCCTATGAATAATATCTAGAAATGAAGTGAGTAGTATCTGGAAACACTGCAGCTCTTGTAGGAGGAATAGTGTAAGTGCTATTGTTTCAGAATCCTACCAGTCTAGAAAGACACAGGTTTTGGAATCTGAATTCTGAAGGGACAGTTTACTCAAGACAATCTTGTGATCACTTCAATCCAGAGATGGTATTCAACCAGTTCGCGCCTATTCACTAGAACCGGTTGTTAATTTTCTAAGCAGTTCAGAGAACTGCAGATTCAGCTGGTCATTAGAGTAGAGAACCAGTTGTTATATTATTTGAATCCCACCACTACTTCAAACCATGGGTTGTCCCTTCTGAAGGCCCCCATCTCATTTTTCTCATGGAGTAAATGAAATATCCACCAACTTATTTAATTTTTTTATTAAATGTTTATGCCACCCATTCCCTCTGTCACCTGACTGAAACCAATGCATACTCCTAGAATTGAATTCCCCACAGGAGTCTACAATTTACATCCAGTTCAGTTAGTTAAAGGTTTTCTTTATTGTCCAACAAGAACACAATAAAAACTCTTTTTATTTGCAGTCTGTCACAGTGCCCAGCATTAAGAAAAAAAGATCTAAAAACACAAGAATTATTATCCCTCATTCCTTAGGACTATTTCTGAATACTGAACATTTCTCTTACATCCTTGACAAGTTGCATCGCAACATTTTTTTAAAAAAAATTATCACCTGTTTTTAATAGTAGGATGAAAAAGGCTGAGGGACACCTTCATTCTATCTCCATAAAATAAAATCCATTCCAGGTTTTCCTCCTTTTTCAGACTCTGCTCCCATCTCCCTGTTGTTGTTTTTTATTGTTGTTCCTGATTTATTTTAATGGTGGTGTGGAGGATATTTATACAAATCCTGGTGAGGATGTTTGTTTTCTGCTTCCTGATGTGAACAGGGAGAGCACGAGGGAATGTCCATTGCAAGGCAGGCCAAAGGAAAGAGAATGGTACCAATGGCAGAGAAGCAAAAAAGATAGAGGAAAGGAAGATATGAAATTGCTTTGGGTTCTATTTACAAAGCAAATCTTTAAAGGTGCGCTTATTCCTGGGGCTCTATGGGAAGTATTTGGAAAGCAAAAATTCTCAGGACTAAGGGCACAAGGAAGGGAAGGAAATAAAACAACGACAAGGGAAGAGGAAGAAGGGGGACAAAATATTGAACATTCCCCAGTGAACAACTGGAAAGCATGTGGCCTCCTCAATCTTTATTCTGCACTTCCAGGAAGGAAGGGATAATGGAAGAAACGCCATTTAGAGGTAGGAAAGAGGTTCGCTGTGTCTCGGGCGTCCTGATTAATTACTGCGATGCAACTGCAATTCTTCCCAAGGTCAATGGCTTTCTTGCCCAGGGCTTGTTGGCAAATCAGATGTATGAAATTCTTGCATTCATATCTTATCCCCCCCCTCCCAACAAGTTACAGGGGTGTCCAACCTTGTCGCCTTTAAGACTTGTGGAATTTTCAGTTCCTAGAATTCCCCAGCCAGCACGACATGTGAATGAAGAAAAGCTTCATCTCATGAGTCATGCTAGTTTTGCTTCAGTGGTACTGAAGGATTTTCCATGTCCCTCCGGCTGCTTATCTACTGGGTATAAACCAAATGAAAATGAAGCTCCTTGAGAAATCCTTTTCTGGATTTCGGCCACAGGAATAACCAGGAGTTGTGCTATATCTGGACTACAACTGGTGTTGCCTCTTTTCCCTTCCCAATCTTCACCCTCCTGTAGGCAGATCTTCTGAGGATCAGTGGAGAAAACAAATTACACCACAGTTTTACTCTTCTAATCACACCCTTCCAGCTACTTAAGCTGAAGAAGAAAAGGAAAACTTGGCAGGGCTCCTGTCAATTTAACAGAATAACAGAATTGGAAGGTCCTCGGAGGATTTCTAGTCCAGCCCCCTTCTCAACGAGAGACCCTATACCATTTCAGATAAATGGATGTCCAATCTCTTCTTAAAAACCTCCAGTGTTGGAGCACTCACAACTTCTGGAGGCCACCTGTACCATTGATTAATTGTTCTATCTGTCAGGAATTTTTTCCTTATTTCTAGGTTGGTTCTCTCCTTCATTAGTTTCCATCTACTGCTTCTTGTTTTGCCTTCAGGTGCTTTTCACTCACCTGAAACAAGGGAGGAAAGTCCCCAAAGAACAGCACTTTGCAAATCCATCACTTTCACTAACAGAGGGAAAAAAAGAAGGTCCATCTCTTCATGGTGAGCAGTCCCCCTGTTCTGTTTCAAGTGCACAGACTGCTTATCACAGGTAGTTAAACTCCACAGAAAAGGTATAATTATACATTACTTTATTTTTCTTCAGGTATTCTCAATCAACAACTTACAGTTACTGAAGCGATTCTTCTGAGATATATAAAATCTGTTCCTTTTTGTGTAGGTGAAAAGAGGTACTTCTCATGCAGTGTTGGGAGAATAAAAATGGCTCTTGCCTTGAGGGAAGAGTCCCAGCAAGATTACAATTTGAAAAGCCCCATTGGCCAATTAGAAACACCAATGCAACCACATGGCATAAAACTACATTTCCCAGAAGTCAATCCCTTAAGGGGATAGTTCTTAATTGCTGAACTATTTACCCACAATCAGCACACCCCCGTTTAAAATGGCCGCTGAGTGCAGAAAGAAGGGACCAGTGGAGACAGCTTGCTTTCCAGCGCATCTACCAGCCAACTTTAACAGAGGCATTTCTGTGAGATAAACTGAAACAAAGCAGATGGGCTGGACTGCCCTCCTTGTGCTACCAGAAAGGGGGCAAAACTTGACTTTTGATGCAAAGCCAAATCTTAGTCTTTAGTTTTCCCGGAAGACTAAGGTTGAGCTGAAGTTTATATCACCACTTACTACTCTCCTGAAAGAGGAGGTGCCCCATTCTTGAAATGGAGAAACAGGAAGTGCAGATAAGTGCAAAGAAATCTCAGGATCTGATTTCCACAATCTCCTGAATTGGGTACCTGTTCTGCCGATTAAATGGGCATGCCTAGCTACTTGGGACAATGTAGGTGTAAGCTCTCCATTAATGGAATTAATTATGAATTTTTAAGTGAATCTGGCTTTCCCATTGATTTTGCTCGTCAAAAAGTCACAAAAGGTTATCACATAACCTTGGGACACAGCAACTGTCACAAGTATGAACCAGTTGCCAAGCATCTGAATTTTGATCAGATGTTCAGAAAGGTCGTAAGTGTGAAAAAGTCAATTTTTTCAGTGCTGTTGTAACTTTGAACGGTCACTAAATAAATTGCTGTAAGTCAAGGACTATGGGGATTGGACTGGAAGACCTCCAAGATCTTCCAACCCTATTATTCTATGTTCAATAGCTCCAACATATTCTCACATCACATATTCTCATTCAGCACACCATTGTAAAACGCCTAACCCTTAACTAGGTAACGGTGAAGGGATAAGTACAACCTCAGGGCCAATCCCTGTTTCACAATCTCACGCCCTGCAATGAAGGTAGAATTTAATTCCCTTGATTTCCAGCTGTCAATATCCTGCAGTAAAGAATGATGAGAATGGTAGCTTGTCACATTTTCAGGGCTTACCACTTCCTCTGGCATTGTTGTGATTAAGTGCTCTTCCTCACTGGGGACTCTCAGCATCTGCCATAACTGAAGCAATATCCAGCCTGATTGCATTTCTATTCCATTGGCCCAGTGAAAGTGGGAGGATGTTGGAAGGCCGTAGAAATCCCTAGTGAGGAACTGACATCCATCCCATGTGCATGCTTAACCTAAATGTAAATCTCTCTGAATACAGAGCCTTCAATCTGTGTAGATGAACATGCAGAGTATTGTGGTGTAAATATATTACAAGCAAGCAAGTTCATCCACAAATAACCCAAAACGAACAGTGGTTCTAAATCCAAGAATACTAGCCCAGTCCCAAATGGGGAAGCATCCCCACATTGAAGACTAAAGATGGAAATTTTCCAGTTCAAACACCTGCAAACATTCAGGCTTATCATGGTTTATTTGAATCCATTATCCCTGCTCATTTAATCCTGTTTCAGTGGCTCCCCATTATTATTATTTTTTTGTCCCTTGAAGTCAGTAGCTTAAGAAATGGAAAATTAGAAATAACTGTTTCTCTTATATTTTAACAAATCAGTTTCAACTGAATAAAGTATGTCTTTCCATCTGTTCATTTCAAACATGGAATACCTTGGATAGAACTCCTTCCATGTGTGGTCCGGAAACCATAGGCATCCGTTGTCCTTCCTACTTAAAAAGATTCTGCAGGCACAGGATAATCGCTCTGGCAACACAGAGACTGGTTCTAATAATATAAACCACAACATCAGTTATCCTTTATTGTCAAGATCCTCCCCAGGAAGGAGATGAGCAGAAACCTGGTGCCTTATCATTGGGAGCTGCCTAAGATCTCTGTCTGTATCTCTCTCCTTGTTAAAGGCACCTAATATTTGCATCTAGATTCTCAACATTGTAAAATGGTCCGTACTGCATTTCATTTAGATAATGAATGAAAAGCAACTTTCCAGATAAAAGTCATTGAAAGTGAATCAGGACATCCCCTGGACATACATCAAATGTTCAGTATGGCAGGGATGGTATCTGTGTGCAAATCAAACCTGAGGTAGCAGAACTGTGAGTTTTATATTCCCCCCCCCCCATAAGTACAAGGAGAGATTTTCCTGGGAATGTTAAATCTGATGCACGCTGAAGCAGTGGTGGAATTCAATTTTGGTTCTGTGGACGTGGCTGGGGGTCATGTGACCGGATGGGCAGTTTCTGTAAGCAGGGCAATAAAGATTAGGCTACAAACAACACCAGAATGTTTTTTTCTTGCCTTCCTTACAGGATTTACACTCTAAAGTGGAAAAAAAACAAAAGGAGATTTCTTCTAACAACCGGTTCTCCAAACTGCTTAGAAAATTTACTACCGGTTCTAGTGAACCTGCTAGAACCTGCTGAATTTCACCTCTGCCCTGAAGTAGGCAACATAGAAGATACTGCTGAGGCCAGATCATGAGCCATGATCCAAAGTGTTGTGGTGTACTTGTTAAAAACTTGGGTTTAGCTAGGAAGACCCAGGCTCAAGTCTATGGTCCGTAATGGAAGCTCACTGTACAAGTTTGGCCGATCATTCTTTTCTGTTGAGTCCATGACTCATGACTCATACACTCGTGCACACACTTATGGCCATATAATAATGTCATGCACAGGAGTCTGGGAACCTATAATGGAATCATCAGAGGACATGGAGTAAACTTCGTTTGTAGCACAAACTGGAAGGAGCATCAGAGGACCCAGCTTCTAGTTAGAACAGTGTTTCTCAATCTTGGCAACTTTAAGATGTTTGGACTTCAACTCCCAGAATTCCCCAGCCAGCTTTGCAACATCTTAAAGTCGCCAAGGTTGAGAAACACTGAGTTAGAACCTCAACAGAGATGAAGAAACAGTACAGTAAAAGCAGGAGAAGAAGTGGGCCCTGGAATAGCAGGATTCCTGTTTCCATCCCTAGAAAGCCAATTAGGGTGCCAAATTCTTAATTGCCATCTGAAGCAAAGAAAAATGTGATCAGAGCTTTTAACTAAAAGAAAGTTGTGAAAGATACATACGTTGTTCAGCTGACTGTCCCTTGCTATGATTGGCTTGAGGCTTCTGCATAATGATTATCAAAGAAGACGCCAACCAGAATCCACTGGAATTGGGTGGCTAATACATTTTGATTTAATTAGTTATTATTAATAGCAATATGCCAACTGATCTAAAGGTTGCTTTCATCCAGATTTTCTCCACCATACTTTAGTTTTTGTGTGGATAGGGAATAGTTCGAATTCATTTTATCTAAATTTTATTGTAGTTTAATGCCTGGAAACCTTTATGGACAAAAAAGAGAAAGAGAAAGAAACAAAGAAAAAGAAAAGAGAAAATTGAATTTGTGATTTATGGGTTTGAAAGACTCAAAAGAGGGAGGG
>JAEANM010025247.1:0-10980 GCA_017656035.1 Myanophis thanlyinensis | reverse complement strand
GCTTAAAATGACTGGCTCAGGAATTCTGGGAGTTGAAGTCCATGAGTCATGAAAGAGCCAAGGTTCCCTACCCCTGCTATAGGCTATAAGTGAATAGGGTAAGACCATAATTTAAGAGGTTTAGTTAAGAATAAATGCTAGCGCAATTTAAAATTTTCTGAAGTGAACAAGGCTGAAACATCAAATTTCAATGTAAAATCTTTTATAATCTTTTTGTAAATTTTTCAGTAGCAAAAAGTGCTTGTTTATAGGAAGTCTGTCGCCTCTGTACCTGAGTCCGTCATTATACCTGAACTGACACAACAAAAGTCCTTAGGAATTTCTTGTTATTAAAGTCCACTATATGTGTTTTTAATGCAAGCTTTCTATTTGATACAGCTCATTTTGTGATCCTGAGCACTGTTGCTGATTGCTACATCCACTAACAAATTTCTTTTTGGCCTTCTTTTATGCAGGATCCTAATGAAAATCGAATTGCCCAGTGGGTGGATGTGAAGCCTCTTCATGGCATTGTGGATTTGTCTTTCCCTCTGGCCTCTGAAGTAGCCTTGGGCACATACACTATTGAAATGGAAGACAAAGAACTGAGTTCTAAAGCTAATGGAGCATTCGATGTGGAGGAATACGGTGATATTTCAAAGCGAGATCATATTAGCTATTGGAGTTGGGGAACCTTTAAAACATATATTAAATTCCTGTTCACTCATACATACTCTCTCTTTTCTGAGCCTCTGGGTGATTATGTGAACATTTTAATAATGTATTTATTAAATGCAAATCCTCCTTTTGCTTCCTAGGGAATATTGTTTTTTAATTGTTAAAAAAATCCATCCTCCTCTCCTCTATCAGAAAGACAATGTGGTACTTAAATAATAATTCTAGAAATACATATTTGGACCTATGTTGCATTGAACTCAGCGAGGTTTACTTCTGACTTGACAGAGAATTGTATAGAATTCTTCTCTTAATAAATAAGAACAAATCACTATACATACATATATATGTATGTTTATGCTTGCACAGTTTAACATAGTTGAAAGGTGCTGGGAGTTGGGAAACTTAAATTATAGTCTCCTTGTAAGCCATGAAAACCAGCTAGGTGACTTTGGACCATTCAGTCTCTGGTAGCTGTAAATTGGGAAGGTGAGAATGCTTCCAAAAATGTTTTGAAGAAAACTTCATGGACTTGTCCACATAATCTTCAGCAGTCAAAATGGACTCAAAGGACTAACATCTTTCTCTCTGTAAATCAATCAGTCAGAATAGAACTGGAAGGGACCTTGGAGGTCTTCTAGTCCAACCCCCTGCTCAAGCAGGAGACCCTAAACAATTTCAAACAAGTGACTACCCAATCTCTTTTTAAAAACCTCCAGTGATGAAACACCTACAACCTGATGGCAAACTGTTCCATTGGTTAACTGTTCTCACTGTTAGGAAGTTTCTCCTTAATTAAAGGTTGCTTCTCTCATTGATTCATTTCCATCCATTGTTTCTTGTCCTATTCTCTGGTGATTTGGAAAATAAGTTGACCCCCTCCTTTGTGGAAACCTCTCAAATACTGGAACAATGCTATGATGTCCCTTCTTGTCCTTTTCTCTAGATAGCCAAACCCAAATCCATTCTTCAAATGTTTTAATCTCCAGGCCTTAGATGCTCTGCTTCGCATTTTTTCCAAAGTCTAAACATCTTTTTTGCAATGCAATAACCAAAACAGGATGGGTATTCCAGATGTGGTCTTAATAAGAATTTATAAATTGGTATTAATACTTCATATAATTTTGATTCTATGCCACTGTTTATATATCCAAGGATTGTATTAGCTTTTTTGGCTGCTTCCGCACACTGCTCGCTCATGTTTAAGTGATCGTCCATTAGGGCTCCAAGGTCCCTTTCAGAGTTATTGTTTTTGAGCCAGGTTTCACTTGGTTTTTTCTGTCTAAGTGTAAAACCTTGCTTTTCTCCACGTTAAATTTCATTTTGTTGGATAAGGGCCCATTGTTCAAGTCTGTCAAGATCTTTTTGGATCCCGGGTTTGTCTTCTGGGATGTTGGCTATTCCTGCCAGCTTGGTGTCATCTGCAAATTTGATGAGTAAATATAAATCATTTATGAAGATGTTGAAGAGTATTGGGCCTAAGATGGAACTACAGTATGTGGTACCCCACTGCTTCCTTCATTACATGTAGAGGTAATACCTTTAAGGATGTCTCGTTGAGTATAATTTGTTAGCCAGTTAAAAATCCGTCTGGTGGTGATTGTCTGGCTATCTCACATTTTTCTAGCTTACTGAGAAGTAGGTTGTGGTCTTCTTTGTCGAATACCTTGCTGAAGTCTATGTCCACAGCATTTCACTGGTTTAATAATTAAGACACTTTGTCAAAGAATGAAATAAGATTGGTTTGACATGATCTGTTTTAAGAAACCCATGTCAGCTTTTAGTTATAACTCTCTTTCTTAATATTCATAGATCTGTTTTATGATTATTTTTTCAGTGTCTTCCCAGGTATTGATGTTCGGCTGATTGGCCTGTACTTTCCTGAGTCTGCTTTTTTTCCCTTTTTTGAAGATGGGAATCACATCAGTTCTTTCCTAATTCTCTGGTACTTCCCCAGTGCTCCAGGATTTTTGTAAGATATGGTACAATGGTTATGAGATAACATCTGCTAGCTCTTTCATAACTCTGGGATGTAATTCATCAGGTCTTGGTGATTTATATTCACCAAGATCAGAGAGGTGTTGTTTTACCATGTTCTTCCTTATTTTAATTTATTTCTAGTCTGTCTTTTACAATTATGTTTCTGGTAGGTTGGGCTATAGTCTCTTTTTTGCGTGAAGACTGATGCAAAGAATGAGATAAGTAGTTTGCTTTCTCTTCATTTCCTGTTACTTCCTTGCCCCCTTCTTTTAATGGACCAACTATTTCCTCGACTTTTTTTGTGTTGTTTATATGTTGAAATGAACTATTTTTAAATTATTTTTGACTTTTGTTGCAAGTCTGTTCATTCTGAGCCTTTGCTTTCCTGACTTCTTTGCAGATTCAGGCTATCTGCTGATAGTCTGCCTTTCTTATGTGTCTCTTTTTCCATTTTTGTACTTGTCCTTTTTGTCTTTCAGTCTATTAGAGAGATATTTGTGCAATCTTGCTGGTTTCTTCTTGGATTTCTTGTTTTTCTTTAATAGTTTAACAGTTACATAATAAATAGATATAAAGCATATTCTATGATGTCCAGATTATTTACTTATTGTTATTTTACTTATTTTTAAAAACAGTGTCCTGTATAGGTAGTGCTTGACTTACAACATTCCTTTAGTGACTGTTCAAAGTTACAACAGCATTGAAAAATGTGACTTATGACTGTTTTTTAAAGTTACAACTTTTCATGTGATCAAAATTCAGATGCTTGGCAATTGGTTCATATTTATGACCGTTGCAATGTCCCAAAGTCATGTGATCCCCTTTTGTGACAAGTAAAGTCAATGGGGAAGCCAGATTCACTTAACTGGGTTACTCAATCATCAACTGCAATGTTTCACTTAACAACTGTGGCAAGAAAAGTCGCAAAATGGGACAAAACTCACTTAACAAATGTCTTAACAGAAATGTTGGGCTTAATTGTAGTTGTAAGTTGAGGACTACCTTTATAACAGATTTTCCCTCAAAATGATCATGATGGTAGTCCTTGTCTAGTGTTTGTTGTTGTGATTGTCTTTTGAGTCAGTCCTGATGATTACAAGGACAGGTCCTTGCAGTTTTCTTAGCAACATTTGGCTTCAAGTGGCTTCAGTACTTTCTTCTTAGGACTGAGAGAGATTGACTGGATTTTGTGCCTCAGTGAGAATGAAAATTCATTCTCTGTTTCCTATTCTAGCACAAAATGCAAAATTGAAAAAATGGAAATTCCACAGCTAAGAAACCGTTCTTATTCTTCACATATATGTCATTGTTAACCCAGCTTTTCCTCTGGTAATCTTTCAATTTGTGCAAGAAGGAAAAATGAAATTAAAAACAAAATGGAGAAAAGTAGGCAAACTCCTTTGAAAAAAAATATTTTTAGGAATTATTCATATTGAATTGTAGAAGCTGTTTTAACTTTTAAAATTATAAAAACAGTTTAGTGTGTGTTTGTATGAGTTGTTTGTCTCTCTTTCTCAATAGATATTTTTGCCTTATTCTATAACAGAGTCTTATCTAACATTCTCCATTTACATTCTGGAAATTATAGGAGCTGAAGTTCCAAGTGCACCAACATTCAAATGACTGGTTTAGCCATTTTTTACAGTGGTTACACTTTTTACACTAGTAAATTATAGCATCACTCAACCACCACTGTGGCAAAATTAATTTGTTTTTGATACTACACTAAAGAGGGCCATAGCTAATATTGGATTTTTATTAAATGAATACATTATTTGTATTTTAGACAATTAATGCCATGTATAATTTGCCTCTTAATTGTCAACTTTGCAAGGCAAGGCCTACTAATTACTAAATATATGGCTCTTGGACTTTCTTATTCAATCTGCTTTTGGATTATGGATTTCCTCTCTGCACATTCTCAAAGGGTCAGATTGGGTAATCCTATCTCTTCAGCCCTTACTCTTAACACTGGTACACCACAGGGTTGCATGTTGAGTCCCTTACTCTATACTCTTTATGTGCATGACTGCATTCCCACTCATGCCAGTAATACTATTACTAAATTTGCAGATGATACAACAGTGGTGGGACTCATCTCTGAGAGGGATGAGTCACCTTATCGAGATGAGGTGGACTGGTTGCTTTCGTGGTGTGGAGACAATAATTTGATCCTTAACACCAATAAGACCAAGGAGCTTATAGTGGACTACAGAAGGAATAGAACAGATACCCAGCCCTTGCTTATCAATGGAGGCCGAGTGGAGCAAGTGGCCAGTTTTAAGTTTCTGGGTGTTACCACAAAAGAGGACCTGACCTGGGATGCTCACATTGCAGCACTGGTCAAAAGGGCCCAGCAGAGATTATACTACCTGAGACTTCTGAGGAAACAACAATTGAATGAAAAACTTGGTGACCTTCTACCGCTGCATCATAGAGAGTATTTTAACTTACTGCACCTGTGTATGATTTGCCAATTGCACAGAATCAGATAGGACAGCACTCCAGAGAGTCAACATCATTGCCCAGAGGATCATTGGTTGCCCTCTCCCCTCTCTAGAAGAGCTTTTTAGCTCCTTCTGCCTTAAGAAAGTTCAAAACATCCTTAAAGATCCATCTCGTCTTGGGCACCCTTTTTTTTGAACTATTACCATCTGGCAGATGGTTCAGGATAATAAAAACAAGGACAAATAGGTATAGAATGTGAAGGATGTGTGCCTGTATTTTATTTTGTGGTTATAATGTACTCTGAAGATGGCATTTAATGATGTTGTACAAGGTGCAATTGACAATAAAGTAAACTAAACTAATTACTGAGATAGATTTTTCTTGACTATATAGCATGTGATCATGCTCCTAAGGGAGAAACAGCTCTGGAGAGCAGATGGACCCATTAAAAGCAAAGAAATTCCAAGGGCAAATCTTCCTTGATCTACAATGCACAAAGATAATATATTTGAAATATGTTAACCTAAGATGACCCTAGAAGACTCCTTTAGTTCTCTTTTCTGGTTTCATAGGCATCAAATAGCAGTCTCTGTTGTTAGGAAGAAAATGGACTTTTGAATGTGTCTAATTCCTGTTTAAAGATACCCATGCTGACATTTATGTAATGGTGAATCCTATTGGTCAACGCTGCTGGATAGGAAATATTTCTGTTTATCCGTCTTGACTTCTAGTACTATTAGAAACAGAGACAACTTCATATTTTTGTCATGTTGTCTCCTTTTTCAAAGTTTAAAATCCCTAAACTTTCATGAAGGGATTGGTGCTAACTCAAAACCAATTGGTTTGTGGTTGTGCATGATGGATTCATCTTTTATTTTATATGAACTAAATTTCCCATTTCTTTCTTCTCTGGTTTATTGGATGTTGCAGAGCTGCCTAGGTTTGAAATTTTCTTCAAGTGCCCATCCCTGGTTACCATTTTAGATGAAGTATTTCAGCTCAGTGTCTGTGGAAAGTAAGTAAAACCTGAAAGTAAACTACCGTAAGTTTTATCTTCCAGTACAAAGCAAGACATCAGGCTTTAACATTATCTTTATGAGCAAGAATGTGTCTGGGTTACATGAACGGGTTTTGAAATGTAACCTGAAGGAGGTAAGGTAAAATAGGGTGGGGAGTAGTTTTATCAACTTTCTTACTACTTGTTAACTTTGGCTACTAAATGGCAAACATCATTTTGAACCATCCTAACCATGGTTCAAAATATTTGCCTTCCTGTGCGGCAAATGTGTTCCCACAGATGGTGATTTCAGCCTTTTTAAACCAAACCTGTTATGCATTCTCATCCCTCCCTCCCTCCCTCCCTCTCCCCCCCCCCATCTCTCTGTCTCTCTCACTCCTATACCGGGTGTGTTTATAATGTCCATGAAAAAGGCAATATATATTCTCACTGTTTCTATCTTCCACTACATTTCTTCTTACATCTTTAAAAAGCAGAAATTAAAATAATATTTTTATTGAAATTTACACTAATTTGATGATAATGTTATATGTTTGTTTCTTGCTCCTTAACTGAAGAAGTGCTATATAGCTTGTGCCAATCTAATGTGGAAAATTGCTCTTATTCTCATAAATTACTAAACTACTGAATTAATTTGAAAGCATGTTTACAATTTAACTCCTGATGCATTCAGGATTTCCTCTGATGCAGCACAAAACCATTACTTAACACTCAAGCATACTTCTTCCATTCTTCCTTTTGTTTCTCACAGGTACACATATGGAAAACCTGTTCAAGGAAATGTGTCTATCACCTTGACAAGGAAACCATCAAAAGCTTTTGAAATAGTTACACACGTAACTTTGCCTAAGATTGAAAAAGAATACAAAGAGTGGGTAAGGTTACCTTTGCACAAAGGGAGGATGAATGACTCCTTTTCTTTAGTTTACAGACTGAAGGTCTCAGTTTACAGATTGAAGGATTATAGTCCCCTTTATAGTCCCCAAAAACAAAGGGTAGAAAGGAAGAGAGCTACCTAGAGAGGGCCAGTTACTGTAGGCCAACATGGAGGATTATTTAGTATGTTTTATAATTTTGGGATTAGCTGACATTGAATAAGAAAGAAGAGGAAAGCTTGCTAATATTAAAGCAAGGTATTTATTAGAAAATCGTTGTGTTTCAGAAAGAGTCTTCTTCAGAGGCCATTTTTTTCCTTCAAAGTATGTATTGTTAGATTTATATGCTTTTTCTCCAGTTAATACACTACATAGATAAGCATATACAAATGCAAATGTATTCATGAGAGTGAATTATATAAACATATAACTAATAGAATAACTTGAAATCCAAAAATCTGTGAAATATTTACTCTTCCTTTTTGAAATAAGAAATGTTATGCAAAATACTGAAAAGGAGTGAAAAGTAATGAACGGAAGAAATTAAAACCAGAGATGAGAAAATAAAATGAAATATTAACAACAAATCCTTTTTAACGGTTTTAAATTTCTTTTCCATCAAAATTTCTCTGTATTTTAACTGCTTCTATTAATCTTAATTCTTCTTTGATTACATTATTTCCATTTATTGTTCATTCAAGTTGTATAGCCACCCATCTCAAACAAGTGACTTTGAAATATATTTTTCATATTTTCAAATTTTTCATAGCTTTAGCTTTGTTTTATTTTGCAAATAATTCTCCTATTTTTCCTCACCTACAGTTTTTTTCATTTCAACATTTCTTCTCCATATTTCTTATTAGCAAAATTCTACACATTTCTTTCTCTCCCTCATTCAAACCTTATATCCTTCTCTAACACACTCAATTTTTCATTATAAATAATAATAATAACTTCTTAATTTATCCCTTTTCTATCTGTATGCATAGACTTATCTTAAACCATGTATTTGAAGTACACATTTAGAAGATACAAACTACAGGTAGTTCTTGTTTACAATTACAGTTGGAACCAACAACTCAGTCATTATGAAGTGGTTAGTAAGTTAAATAGTGACTGTGCTTATAATCTTACATCAGTTTTCCTTTGCTTTATAGATCTGCAAAGATTGTAAATATGAAGATTGGTTGTTAAATTAATTTTTCATCCCAATAGTAACTATGGTCACTAAACAAAGAAACTGCTAAATAAGGCCTACCTATAAATGCTACTTACATTCATGCTTGAGTTTTCAAATGGCTCAGTTATTTATTGTTTTCTCTTGTTTAATTCCTATCACCCAATCATGTGTTCTTAATTGGAAATTTTTCCTGAATCATATTCATTCAAAATATTGTTTAATTGGTCCCAAAACTAATATCTGATTTTTTTTCTGTTTTCTGCTACTCAGCACTTTAATTTTTCATTTTTCAATGGAACATAACATGCCTTAATTACCAATCAATATTTTCATATGCACCCATAAAACCTACATGACACCAGTTCATACTTTCTGACGTACATTTTAGCCCTTTCACTCATAATTAAATCTGTATCTTCATTTGCATTCATTTACATGTTTTATCAACTCCACTCAATAAACACAAGATCATCTTTATTGATATTGATGACATCTTTCATCTGTTTTAGGCATATAGGATACAACATGAATATTTTTTCATTTAATTTATTAAATCATGCTGTTTACTAACATTCACAGTCTTTCATATCTCATGGACATTACCAAATAGACACACTGATATTGATGTCCATTGTCTGTCATAGCTTTAATCAACTAGGATGTTCACATCAAGCTTTTTAGTAAGCTGCAAATGGTACACATTAGTCTACCAGCCTCAGTTGTAGCTATACATCATTTCTTGCTAATGATTAGTTTTACTGTATTTTGACCAGTGTGCCACTAACACAACCAGAGCCCAGTTTTACCCTAAGGACGCTCATATTGTTCTATGAAAATTAGGGTCTCTGATCTAGAGACTGCTTTGCAAAGCTATATACTATTGTCCATTTGCTAGAAGTTAGATACTCGGAATCCCCTAGGATTTTGAGAGATGTAAAGGAATAAGTCTCCTTGAAGATAGATTTGTACATAAGTATGTTTGTCAGAACATTAGAAGGATTAACGCTAACACTAACTCATTTTGCTTTTTGGTGCTATCCACCATTTTACTGGTACCTATAGCCAGAGGTGGGATTCAACCAGTTCGCACTTATTCGCTAGAACCGGTTGTTAACTTTCTAAGCAATTCGGAGAAGTGTTGGTTCAGCTGGTCATTAGGGCAGAGAACCGGTTGTTAAATTATTTGAATCCCACCGCTGCCTATAGCCATACTCTTCCTAAACGTAAACTCCCTATAATAGTTGAAAGATGGCTGGATTATGTTTTGTGGTAGCAAATTCTAGGTTTTAAGTATGTTCTAGTCTATAAACATAATGAAATTAATCTTTTTTATTTGATTTAGGATATCTTATTAGCTTCATTATGAATAATTTTATATGCCTTGATAATGTCCTTTTCCCTTCTACACTTCCTTTTTTTTAAGGTAGCTCAAAGAATAGAAATCTGGATTACCTGAGAATTCTTCAAGTTTCTTAACCAAATTGACTGCATTTTTCCTTTCTAACTCAGCAGTAAGGGGTGCTGAACAGAATATAATACAGGATTGCAAGTTTAGTCATATGAAAGATTTAGAGAGAAGCACTGTAATATCCACTTTTATTTTTTATTGCTTTCCTAATAGCTCCAAATGCAAAGTACCATTTTGCAAAACTGTAAGGTCTTCAACCAAGATAATATATGTGTTGCCTAAAATGGTAACTCTGTATCTATTCTCCACTCTCTTGGACAGTTAGAAAAATGTATGAATTGACATGTCATTAATGTGTATTTTCATGTTGTTTTATAGGATTAGGTCAGTTGTGCATTTTACTGAAAAACTTTATATTAATTCTTCAAGAACAAATACAGGTAGTCTTCTATTTACAACAGTTCATTTAGTGACCAAGTTAAAATTGCGCTGAAAAAAGGGACATATGACTGTTTTCCGCACTTAAAACTGTTGCAGCACATCCCATAGTCATGTGATCAAAATTCAGACTTTTGGCAACTGATTCATATTTATTTTTATTTTATTTATTTATTTATGATGGTTGTAGTGCCCCGTGGTCATGTGATCACCTTTTGCAACCTTCTGACAAGCAAAGTCAATGGGGAAGCCAGCTTCCCTTAACAACTATGTTACTAACTGAACAAAATGTAGGAAAGGTCGTAAAATGGGGCAAAATTCAGTTAACTATTTCTCTTAGTAACAGAAATTTTGGGTTCAACTGTGTGTCATAAGTCGAGGACTACCTATATCTCTAAACAGACATGGAGATGCAGTAGTGAGAATGCAGTATTGCAGGCAGTTTGATACTGATTGGCTCAATGTTGACTCAGCCTTGTATCTTTCCGAGGTTGATAAAATGAAGACCCAGATTGCTGGAGGCAATATGCTGACTCTATAAACAGTTTAGAGGAAGCTGTGAAGCAGTGGTCCCCAACCTTTCCAGCTTTGTGGGCCAGTAGGGGGAAGGAAAGGGGATGGTTCTGTGTGACCTGCAAGTGGAGTTGTGCATGCACATGCGCTCATCCACTGCTTGCATGGCCTGGTTCTGATTGGGCTGTGGCCCAGAATTGAGGACTCCTACTGTGAACCATATGAAGCAGTATATCTTGCTATTAGATTGCCTTAATGTTTGTTCCATTTGAGCCTACACTGTGCCTTTGGTTTGCTCATATGGCTGGCCTAAGTTTGAAAAAGAATATGTGTGTCAAAGATAGATCAGATGCTTGAATCCCCAGAAGCTATCTCGCATGTATCCTAACGTACAGCCCAAATGTTGGAGATGTGGTAGCCTGGATGCTACATATTTTCATATATGGTGGACTTGCCGAAACATCAA
>JAEANM010025246.1:0-10980 GCA_017656035.1 Myanophis thanlyinensis | reverse complement strand
CATACATACATACATATATGCAGATCTAGGTATGTTCCAGTCTTTTCCCATGTAAGTCTGATAATATTTTTGCAATGTTTCAGTGAGGTCCCACTCGCCATCTGAAGTATTTTAGTTAGCTAGTCAACTTAAGTACACTCAGGTTGTTGCTCGCTTGAAGCAAAGAAGAGAATAAAGCTGCCATTAGATAGAATGTATGGGCAGATTGGTTGGCTTGTAATTACCAAACATACTTTCCCTGTGGAATTCTGTTTTGTTTTAAAGAATCCTTGGAACACATTGCTTATGCTAGACAAGCTGGTTGCTCATTTTTGTTTTGTATTGTTCCGTGCTCCTAAATGCAAGGATCAGATCCTCTTCAACTAATGCTGAACTTTGGAATTTCTCCCTGCAGTGAGTTCTAATTATTCTGTGCTAATTAAGCAACTGAGTCCTGCTGTGAAAAATTCTCCTTTCAGAAGCAGGCGAGCAAAGGTGGAGGCATAAATTTTCTAGCATACAGTTCGCATAAAAGTGTCAGTTTTATATTTCCTGTACTAATTTCATGTCCTAATATTCAGTAAACGGATTAATATGAATCTTAATGCCATATAGATGCCCTATGAAACAATCAGTTGTACTCTCTCTGCTCTCTCATAAGATTAGACAACATATCTGGTCTTTCTGGACCTGCCTGAGTCAAAAGATACAGCTAATACAAAAATGCTGATATTTGCTCCTTGATGTGTAGGCACAAGAAACACATGGGGTGGTTTTCCTGCAATTACATTAGCTGCTAATCTGCTTCAATGGCAAATCTTTACAGCAGTTATGGCCAACAGTCTTATACCAGCCTTTAGCCAAATAAACCAAATGATGGGATCAATCAATTAATAATTTCATTTTGATTGTTCTGAGACTAATTCTAATATATTTATTGAAAAACAATGATGAAGGGTGGGAGGGATCTTTTCTCTGTAACCTCACTAGGTAGATCAAGAAATCACAAGAAAGTAAACCTACTTTTATTAAGATTGGCTCTAATATCAAAAGCTTGTGATTCTGTGCTGTATCACTTCCCCCTTGTTATACTTCTGGGAATTAAGGAGGTGTCTGCCTGAGTTTCTTTCAATAGTATGTGTGGGCTGAGGAATTAAAATATATTTCACACCCTAGCCACTTTGGTAGATTTGTTGTGATCATTTTCTTTACTCTTTATTGTCCAGGCTCCAGAAAGGTCTGTGACCTTTATCTTAAATGAACCGAACATTTTTTTCTGAGGAAATATTTTTCCCTCATCATTCTCTAGGCAAAAAAGAAAAAAGAAAGAAAAAAAAACCATTTTCAGAGGTTATTGTGTAGGTATGTGAGATAACCTTGAAATGGTATATAAGAAAGTTAAGACAAAATAAAATAAAAAGGCAACTCCCTGAATTCAGTCCTGAAAAAGGGCAGGCATGAGAAAGAAACTTAAAATACTACCCCCACTATTGGGTTTTTAAGATTTTATTACTATTCCCTAGAATCATGGAGTTCAATTAATCTGTGTGGTTTACTTAATTAGCCCATTATTTAAATTGCTGATAATTTCCCTGATTATTCTCAATCATTCAATATTTATTGTCAATAATCAACAAAATTTAAAATAACAAAATAAATAAATACAGACTGAAGCAAATAAATTCAAAAATATACTAACAACTAATAAATCAGAAAAATATAACATTTACTGCTATGTTAATACCTGGATAACAATTGTATTAATATAGTAATAGAGGAACGAATGTTATAGTCTGTAATTTATTTTGTTAGAATTTATTTTATAGTATTTATTTGCTTTACTCTGGTTTTTTGTTCTTCTAAATTTTGCTGGTCATTTATTGAATAAATGTTATTGGCTGATTCTCTGAATATTCTCTATTTATTTATTTTTCATGGTTGCCAAACAAATGGATCATGCAGCAACCATCAGCACTTCAGAAAACTGCAAAAATGGACACCAATATCTTTATATAGCTGGGCTGTAGGAGATTTTCCTATATAAATCTATGGAAATGGTATTTGCCCATCCACCCCAAGTATTACAAAGGACTTCAAGGAGCTACAGATGTACGACTTTAAATAAGAGAAATTACAGACTATTTTTTTCTTCACAGAAAAGTTAATTTCTCCCCATTTTCTTAATGATTTGAGTTGCCTGTTTAAAAATTTTTCTCCTACATTTTTCTTGTGATGGGCAGACTGCAGTATGACATTTGTCAACCTCTGAATGGAAAACACGTGACACCTGAATGAAAAGCACTGATCTCAAATTCACACCTTTATTGTCAATGCACAAAATGTGGGCATCTTTGTTGACTATGGAACAATGTTCAGGTATAGGAGGAAGAAAGTTTTTTAAAAAAGTTATGGCCATGGCTATTATTTCCAGATGGAAAGAGTGACTTCTTGCCAAATATCACAAATAATAGAGAAGTAATAGTAATCATCTTCACCATCATCATCATCTCCACCACCACTATTACTGCTCCTCAGAGTGACAGTAGTATTCCTCTTTAGTAGTCATTTTTCTTTTGGAATGTGAGGAATATAACACCCTTTCAGAGTATTCTGAGGAATGGCTCCACTATAACTTTATTTCTTGTATGACAATTTATCTGTCTCTTGAAAAGAAAGCCATCAAAAGAAGCCACACACATATTATTATGTAAAAGAAAATGGTAGCTTTTAGTTGCCAAAATGAACTTTGTTTGCAACAAAAAGAAAGCTTCAATTGGGAAGGGAGAAAAGGACTGCTGCCATTGATAGTAAGCTCCAGAATCTCCAGAATAGTAAGACTCTGACTCTAAAAATATCTCAAATATTAACACAGAAAGAATGAGGAAAAGCTTCTTTCCACAGGCAATATGGACACTAAATCAGACACCACAAGAACACTAAGGATCATAACGATTGTTTACATATACATGAAGTAACCACCTTCCCAATTACCTATTTCCTACCCTCCCATTCTGCCCTAACTTACCTGTGGTCGTGAATGGTTGTGTAAGCATTTCACTGCATATTGTACCATGTATAACTGTGCATGTGACCAATAAAATTTGAATTTGAATTTGAATCTTGTGCTGCCCCACTCACTCATACGTCAGTGTGGTTTATGGAGGGTTTTATTTGTCTTCTCTTCACCTGGCTTTAATAACTGTCCTAACCAAAGCCAGCCATAAGAAGCCCGGATTAATTCCCCAGGCAACGGCCAATTACTCCATAACATAAATAGCAGGCTGCTCAAACAGTAAGTCCAATAAACAAACATAAAGGCCCCAGATAAAACTTATAGTACATCCACGTTAGCTCATGGGTCATAGTAATTCAGAGTCTACGGAAATACAAATGAGCACACAGCCATGACCCACACACATTGCTTCCATGAACACCTCCCTCTGTCTGCCATGCTAAATAGCTCCTGATGCAGCTCATGGGGAGGGGGACTTTTCCCCAGAGCTGGCTTCTCTGCCTTGCATGCTCTGAGATTCAATATAGCAGGCAGTTCCTCCTCTCTTCTTCATTGGCCTGCAAGCTGTCCGATAACAGCCGAAGCCTGTTCTGCTGGAAGTTCAGTATCAGTAATTCTTGACATGCCAGGAATGATTTCATTCCCCCTCAAGCTGGCCTCTGAAGAAGTGTCAGAAGAATTGTCCAAAGGAGACATCACACATCTATGAAGGACATAAAGAATTAGATTGAGGCAAGCCATAGGCATTAAGTACAAACCAGAGTGATAAAATGTGACCTCATAATGCAAACCTCACTATTTGTATTTGAATTGTGACATTCTGTGCCAGTATATCAATCACAGAATTGCATTGCCATCTTTTGATATGCCTTTCATCTTCTACCTTTTCTTGTCCATACTTGCAGATCTATGAAAGCCTTTTTCTCTGTTCTAGGTCATCTCTCAGATCTGGAAGTTGAAGGGTCCATATAACTGAAGGTCTCCAGGTGGGGGAATGCAGTTGCAGTATAGCCATTGTCAGAGTATGTTCCAGTTTGTGTTAAAACATTTTTAAGCTACTGACATGCTGAATGGCAAGTCTTGAAGAATGCAAGGTTTTAAAGCCATTATTTCTCTCCACTGTAATTGCTGTCATTTACTGGAAAGGTCATATTTGTTCCAATAACTGCTTTTCTACTTCAGTAAACATTTTGCCAATTAGCAATCATTTTGGTAGATAATTTCAAGTCTTCTATCAAAAAATCTGGAATTAATTCAATGTGACATCCTGTGATTCACTTCTTTCACTAAGCCAATGTTTGTCAACTGTTGGAAAAGTGCCAATATGGTCCATTAATCTGAAACCTGTTAGTATCAAGTGGACTCTTGTAAATACCAAGGGGATTTCTTTGGCCCACAGGATTTGAAAAATTGAAGATATGTTGTGTCTTAATAGCATGGCCATCTGGTACCTCAATTTCAGGGTTGGAAAGTGAGGCAGCTTGGAAAGGTAGCTTAGAAATGCTGGCACTAATTTGAACATATATAATTGTAACCAGCTTTCATCATGCTTCACAATGCTGAGTGGCAAAGAACAAATGATTTAAGCTTAAAAAAAAGTTCAAAGGGCTGTACATGCAAACCTAATAAGATAAAGTTAATTTAAATAACCAATTTTTTATTTTCTTATTCTATAAAAACCCCATCATTTCCTATTAATTAAAAACATGCAGCAAATAGAGATTATTCTGTCTCAGTCTTCTCTCCCACATAATGGTTTTCTACTGGAATTTCTTTTCAGTATGGACAATATTTCAAAATCCCACAGGTAGCATTGCAATTTTCCTTTATTTTTTCCCATCCCTATTTTTTAAAAAATCTTTTCCTATATTTATTTATATTAGAATGCTCAATTTAGCAATTATTTCTACTCTCTCTTTTCATTATATGTCTGAATGAATTACTTTAAATTTAAAAACCTAGCCCTATTTTTGGCTATTACTAGCAAAAAGATTAGAAATAGGGTGGATGTGTTACTGTCTCACATTTTCATATTTGCTCCTAAGTGAAGCCATTCCAATTTCCACATTAACCTATTGCATTTTTAAAGTCCTCATGAATTTTAGCATTTAAAGGTCAGTTTGTTCTAAGCATATCTTCTCACAAAACACAGCTTCCCATACGAATACCCTTTCAAAACTGGCATTTTTACAATATACAATTCACAAAGTATATGCATTTTGAAATTCTATCTTAATTACAGTTAATTACCAGTTTTGCACTGATTCAGAAAATTCAGGAAGTACAAAACTGAGTTTATAAATAAATCACAGTTTACAAATAAAATGAAATTAACTCACCTTGTTCCGGATTGTTTCTTTGTGGAGGCAATGTGAAAGGCCATTGTTATTTCAAGGAGTTTAGTACATATTTTGATTTTCCCTAAGTCTATTTGTTTAGAGTTTATTTTTAGCTATGCTGATTGATGAATAAAGGAGAAGGGGGCAGTATCTTTACATATGAAAACCAGAGGTGAAATTCAGCAGGTTCTATCCAGTTCCCTAGAACAGGTAGTAAATTTTTTAAGCAATTCAGAGAACTGGTTGTTAGAAGAACTCTCCTTTTGTTTTGTTTTTTCACTTTACAGTGTTAATCCTGTAAGGAAGGCAGGAAAAAAACAACAACATTCTGGTGTTGTTTCTAGCCTAATCTTTATTGCCCTGCTTAGAGAAACTGCCCACCCAGTCATATGACCCACCCCCAGCCACGTTCACCAAGCCATGCCCACAGAACCGCTGCTACAAACCTGTGAAAATCTCAGACTTTTGATTTCCATCAAGATTAAATCTTGCAATCTCAAGACCATAGAAGCAAGCCTAGGGTGTCATGTGCCAGATTTTGATTAAAAACCCTAATATTGGTCTTTAATCAGGGAACTTCTGTACAGACCCTAACATTGGATACTGTGGAAACTGACCACCATTGGGTTATCTCTGCTGCCATAATTAAGGAGTTCCTGACAGCTTGTAAGAGATTTGGATCTTATCTTGCTCAATATGTAGAGTTTTATGTTATTTTTTAAAAAAATTGTTTGCTTGAATAATGCTTAAAATCTTTTTATTTCCTGGTGTGTTTGTTGTCTCTGAATTCAAAAGAACCAATTGCTTGAGCACTTAAGCAATGCCCTTACATTTGGCAAAACACCCTCAAGGATCTCTCATTAGAGATAGAACAGGATGTGCCACAATACCATTACATAATTGATATAATCTATAAAAGTTCAGATGTTTTTCATGCTGCCCAGCAGTAAAAGCAGCAGATGGGACTTCACATTCATTTAGAGAAGCCACAATGACCTTAATTATGGAATAAAATTTTCTATCATGGTTTTGAAGCATCTTAACCATTTCACTGGACTTTCTTAAAACTTCTTGCAAAAATATGCGAAATGGTTTTGCATTAAAGACTTAGACTTTTTTTTATGAACTGCTTTTCAAATTTGCACAGCTAAATTAGATGCTAGAGTTCCAAAGGAAATTTTGCTGTTATTTAGGCTTCTGAAAAGTTACCATTAATATACATTTGAGTGACCATTCATATCATACCAGCCAGTAAGAGAAAATGTTTACTAACATATGAAATATTTATTTTACATATTTGCATATGAAAATTAAAAGGGCATTGTTATTATATTAGATAGTAAGTCTAAATGTATTTAAGTCATGTTGTCCAGTTCATAGGACTATATGTGGCAACAAAAAGGTAACAGTGAGGTTGTTGTTAAAGGAGATATATCTGGCCAATTATTAGCCAGTATTAAATAGTCTGTATTATATATACAGATGAAAAAGGAAATGGTCCTTTCCAAATTCAGGAACTCTTAGATTAACCTGGTTAACTAGACTCATTTCAGGCTGTATTGGGACCCTGGTTTGGTGAAGAACAGTCATGGTTTCAAATAATCTTATCACAGGTTCTCTGTCACCAAATATGTGAAAGCGTGTATGCACATGCACATGCACACATGGCTTATACACACGTACACACACACATGACTTCTGTGCATGCATGTACTTCAGCCACATGGTGAGGGTTGACCAAGCAGACTTTTGGGGCCTACTACCCTCCAACTCTGCTCTCTGGGGAAGTGACTGGTTACTGCTCTTGCTGGGAGAGCATCTTGTGCAATTTAGCAGCTGTGAGCCACTGCTTTGGGTCCTCTAAATCCCATCCAGAAAGTACTAAGGCACAGAGAAGCAGCATCCATGTACACATACTGCACACCAAATTGGTAGTAAAACCAGCTACATCCCACCATTGATGCTGTTTTTTAACATTGCTCTTTATTTTTGTGAATCACTCAGAGTAAGCTAGAGTCAGTTAGCGTTGAAACTGAATGCATGAATGAATAAAGGAATGAATACTGTGACTTTGTGCTGCTAGATCCAAAATTAAAGTTATGTCTTGGTTAGTTGGCTGATGTAAATCTGTTGTGCAAACACAACTGGTAAATTAGATCTTTGAGAACCAGAAATGAAAGTCATACAAAAGAAAGAATGTAATCTTAGCACATGTCTCATTATTCCTGGGGATAACATTCTATATTAAGTAATCCTTATTTTAATCTAGGAAGGCTAATGTTGTATCTTCACAATATCTCAGGTAGGAGAGAAAATAATCAGGTAGCAATGTAGTGGGGTTCCATTGAAAAGAAGAGTTCCTCATAAAGTTTTCTGTTTAGTCTAAAGCGGAGGCTGCGGCTCAGGGCTGCTAAATTGCACAAGACATTTGCCCTGTGCAATTTAGCAGCAGCAGAGAAAAACAGCTGCTGCCCTGGATATCAAAGATGGAGGAGAGCAGGCCGCAAAACATTGCTCAATCCTCACCGTATGGCTGGAGTCACGTGCATGTGCGGAAGCATCACCATATGGCTGGAGCCACATGCATGCATGGAAGCAATGTGTGCACATGCACGGAAGCAGTGCATGCATGTGCATACCTTCACCTTTTTGGAGATGACTAACCAGTGGTAAGTCTATCTGAATTGCACCACTGCCTGTATTATATATCTGAGATGTAGTCTGCCTGTCAGTACTTAAAATGTGAGATTTAATATAGATGCTCACAAATCTTTTGGGGTTTTTTTTCCACTGCTTACCATGGAATGTGTCCTTTTGGCATAATTAAATGTTTGACAGCAAATACATTTGGGATGAACTGTACAAAAAGCTTTACTCTAATGAGCAAATCCTTTCCTTAAATCTAACAGCTTTGATAAAAGATAAGCAAAAATATTTATGAACCTCTTTTACAAAGTCCTTTGGTATAACCTACTAAACTTTGTTGCATTTCTATAGGTTTTTTTAAATCAGATAACAGTTTCTGTTTTTCCCGGCTGATGTTCAGATCAGTGTAAATTTGTGTCTTCCACCAAAGATTAATCAGTGCTATTGCTGTATAAGTTCCCAGACAAGGGATATAGATTTTTGAATCCAAATATTACCTGTACTGTTCTGAGATCTAAGGTTTGAAAAGCGGAGGGAAATGTCAGTCCTGCATGATATCAACACTGTTTTGACTTTGATGTGTTCATTAAGGATGCAAAGGAGATTCGTGGTTTTTCATTCTGTAACCAATAAAATAAACAAACATGCTTATTTTGCAAGTTTTGATATCCATCCTAATTAGTGTAGATGCAGAGATCTATGGGAAAAATTACTTGCTCTTCAAGATAGAAGGAAAGCAAGTTCACCAACCTTTCAGTGAACAGCTGGATACACACACTGTATATGCATACATGCATGCAATACTGAACTTTGATAACAGATATTGATTGATGTTCATACAGAGATCAGTGGACCATAATTTTACTTTGTCTTTGCTGCCTTATCTTTTCCATTTTCTACAAAGGGACTGGAGGACCCTTACATGTGGTGATTATGTTGTTGTTTTTTGTCTATTCAATCATATCCAATTCTGGAGAACCCCCTGCAGTTTTCTTGCCAATATTTTTTAAAAGTGTTTTGCCCTTGCCTTCTTCCTAGGGATGTGATTCAATGATTGGTCTAAGGTCACCAAGCTGATTTTTGTGCCTAAAGTGGGACTGTCAGATCTTCAACTTTTCACATTGCTGGCATCCTGCTGTAAAATACTAAGGAGAGAGGAAGGGGCCAAAGGAATGTAGAATAGTAAAAAGCTTGGGGATAGGAAGACATATGGCAAGGGGGGGGGGACAACTGATGGAAACCAGAGATGCCAGGACAGAATCAAAGCAGACTTCAAGGACACCTGGCCTGAGAACAGAATGAGGAACTGCATTCAGTGGTGCCAATAACCAAGCCATTCCCAAAACCCTTGGCCTGTTTGTTATTGGACATTGATGGCTGGTCAAGGGAGGAGGGCCAGGGGAAGGGGAAAAGTGTAACATTTGCATGGGAAATATTCAGATTTAGCCTTTATTTTGCTGCAACCACTTAACCTTAATAAAAGAACTTATTACTTCAACCAAATGAAGTTGAGGGTCTTCTTTTTCTGAGAAGTTATCTGGGGTAAGGGACTAGAACTCTTGGTCTCCCGGTTTCAAGTCTGGTGCCTTACATCAAACTGGGTGTGGTCGATAATTGCCTTTCCTCTATGTAAATGAAAATGCAATTTAGGATGTATATTAAACAATAGTCCAGAGCAATAGAAAATTGGATCATGCTTAAATGTTTATATATACCATACCTTTCCTATGATACAAAACAAATATTCAGCAAATCTTAACCTAGAGAAGTTTACATATTTCAATTTCTGGATAATTGTCTTAAACACAGAATGTATTTTTGTTTGCCTAAGCAGAAGTATCTTTGGTAATAATATGAACTATTTTTCACATTCCCAATAGTTATCATACATGTTTTCCCAATGATCTAATTTCATTGAAAAGTCCACTGTCTCCACTCCCTCACTTCTAAACTTAATTTCAAATTGTTCTAATCATTCCTTGTTTTTTGTTTTTGGTCCAACACATTTGGCTAGCAGAAGGACAATTTTCATATTTATAATTGTCTTCAAATTGAAGTAATTTCCCATGTTTTGTCCTGGATTTGACAACACTCCTATCTTCCAATAATTTGTAAGAAATTGATATCGTGGCATAGCACATTAAAAATTATCTTGTCACATAAAGGTGCTTATATATCCCATCATTCTTCCACAATAGATGTACTAGGGCTATTTCTAGAATTTAAATGCATTTAAAAAAAAAACATATAAAGCATAACTCCTTTATAAAAATGAACATATTTGTCCTCCTATTGTGGTAACCAACATTTAAAGGACTGAATTGCACACATTATATCAGAGTCAACTCGACATGTTCCTCCCAAAGGAACTATCAGCTAAGATAAAATGTCTCTGAACAAGTGCTCACTGCGTATAAATATGTGCTTGTGGAAATAGTCATGACATTTTCTGTCCATTAAAACAGGAAGGAGGGAGGGAGGGAGGGAGAGAATGTCTCTAGACTGACCTGTTAGAAATATGTTGGAATTCCAATTCCCAGAATTTGCACTTGGCATATTGCTAGTAGTCCCAATATTTTTGGAAGGTGCTAGGCTAGGAAAGGCTGATTAATTTTCATTTTTCCTTCATAATGTTAAATCCTTTTTAAATATCACCATATCAGATCTGTCAGCTCACCAACTCTCTGGTATCCCTAAGGGGCTGCTTCAGCTTCAAGTATCACATGCTGCTCTGTAAAGAATTTCTCCTAATATTGACTTTTAGGTTTTCAAGGTTACTGATGGCATCTTTGTTTTCATTAATCATCCTAACTCTCTCAACAATGCTCATTAAGAAGATAAATATATTTATCAGCTCAACCATTTTACAGATAATGTATTTCCTGTTTTATTAGTGATGTATGGTCTTTCATCATATTATTAAATATTTTTTTTTCACAAATATATTTTATTCAATTTTCTTATTACAAGTAGATAATAATAATAAAAATCATCACTATACCA
>JAEANM010025245.1:0-10980 GCA_017656035.1 Myanophis thanlyinensis | reverse complement strand
GGGTGGAGGCTGGCACAGGAGGGGCATTGGCATTTGCCCGGCCGGAAAAGAAAAAAAAGAAAAAGAAGAAATCTTGAGAAAAAGGCTGGCTTGGCTCACAAGGCGCCTGTGCCAGGCTGCCGGCTTGCTGAGCCGTCCCGGACTTTTCCCTCCACTTCCTCGGCTGGGCAAACAGGACTCAGCCCAGAGCTTGCAGAAGGACCGCGGCGCGGCTCCCGGCTCTCACCTCCAAGGAGCCTTCACCTCGCCTCCCCCTTTTACCTCCGCCTCCTTCTCTGGGGCCTTTTCCCGTGCGAATAGCAGCCGCTGGCTCTCCCCACAGCGTGCATGGGTGCCAGTCCTCCCATCATCATGTCCTACCCCCCCACCCCCCGCCTCAGGGAAAGCACGGCTCGTCGCCGCCAAGCAGGCGCCGCCAGTATCTTGCCAGGCAGAGCCCTCGCTCCCCCCGTTTCACCTTCTCTTTCCCCCGCACAGACCTATGAAAAAGAGTGAACACCGGACATTGCCGGCCCTGCTGTCGGAGCTGCAGCAAAGCTTCAAAAGAGCCGCATGCGGCTGCGGGGGCGCGGGTTGCAGACCCCCGGTTTATACCCATAAGAGTTGAGGGGGAGATTGTTCCCACAATGATGGCACTCAGGAAATTAGGTTGAAGGCTGAAAGGCTGTAATAGTAGAATAAGGTTTCCTGAAAGATGGGGGGACAACTTTAAAGGGTTTTGAAAACAACTATAAGCGTAAGTTAAAAAATCAGAATGGAAAATAAATAATTCCAATAAACTGGACACTCAGTTCAAGAAAAAGAAATGGTATTGTTTTGGCAGTGGGAAAAAAATTGAAGAGCACTGCACCCTAGGCTTGGGTTCAATTAAGGATCATTTTAGGGATAGTAAGACACAGATAAATCTGAAGCACCCATTTTTATTAACTAATTTGACTATTTATAAAGTACTTAAGCTGATTTTAGGATAGGGAAAAATATTTTTTGATGGAGGCAAGGGGAAAAAGCCAAGAGCAGATCAAATTTACATAATCCAAATGAATAGTTCCAACAATTCCTATCAATTTCAGGGCTCTGATGGGAAAAGAATCATTCATATATATTGGGACCACCTACTAGTCTTCTGAAATAAAAGAAATGTGGACATGCTTGCTAAGGGAGAGCTCCTAATTTGTGTAAGAATTCCACAGAATACATATCAAATTTGAAGTATGCCACAAACATGAAACAACTGGAATATATCAAAAGCCTTTCAGGAAGGTCACAATCAAACAAACTAAAATAGGCATAAAAATTCCATGAAAAAACATTGAAAAAGTTTGTTTCTAAGGCCCAAGTTATATGCAAACATGGTGCAATTATTTTTTAAATAGCCTCTTACCTTTTCTGTGAAAAGAATGAACAATTGCTTCAGAAGTATTTGTATATGTGATTGTCTTACACATGAGTATGTTGTATATATTTTTCAGCATTCACACATATGGTATATTTTATGTCTTGGAATATGGCTTTACATAAATTCTACAATGCATTTTTCTAGCATCCCAAGAAACTACAATAAACAATAAAAAATCTCTTTCAATCAATACAATCCCTTAAGAGACCATGCTTCAGGACATTCACATAAAATATTAGCTTTATATAGAGATAAACTGAAATAGCAAGGCATTCAGTCAATTTTCAATTACTTTTGGCATCTCTATATGATAGGATGCATGTTAACAATCAACAGTATAAAGATACAGGGGCCAGAAGCATCCAAAGATGCAAATGAATTTTCTTAATTATAATCACACAAATGAATATTTTATCCTTGTGCAACAAAGTTTAAAATACATGAAAATGCACTTTATGATGAGAGTTTTGAACTAATTTTTAATGATAATTTTTTGTGAAAATATTTAATTATATTATTAAAGTCACATAAGGTTGAACTCCAACCCAATTTTATTTGTGAATTTAGATAGAAATAAGCGTTTTTAAGACAGCTTATTCCATTGGTTTCATGATCAGAGTCTTAATTTGGTTCTAATTCATTGTACATTTACTAAACATAATGGAATATAATCTCTATTATAAAGTATGTATTTCTTTTACCAGTTATGTGCATTACATTCAATTTTCCTGTCATTGAGAATAACTTTTCCCACCAGATCCCATAGGTGGGTTATCCCTTTTTCTTTTCTGCAGTCCTCATCCTCCCTTAAATTTACTCAAGAAAAATGGCACTAGTTCTACCTGGTACGCTCCTTCTCATTGTGATGAGCATAGAAGCCAATGATTGGGTGATCTCCCTTCTGACCACATGGTTGAGTCGACCAATTAAATTGCTCCACTGTACTGAGTAAGCCGCAGTTTTCTATGGCGAAGAATTTGATCGATGTCTGGAGCTCATGTAAAAACAATCTCTGGCCTCCCTAGCAAAAGGTCCTGACTGGAAAATAATGGGAGTGTTTTGGATTCTATGCTCATTACAACAAGAAGGAACGTATCAGGTACAACCAACGTCCTTTCTCTGTTGTGACTGAGCATAGAATCCAATGATTGGGACCTACCAAAGCTAGCTGTCCCAGGGTGGACTCCCTCTGCTGAATTAATGATCTTATGCTAAACGAACCTGCTGCAGAACTCTCTGGCCGAATGCAGCATCAGAAGAAATGAAGGCATCTAAGTGATAATGCCAGATACATGGGTAAGGAGAGGATCAGGTAGCTGCTCTGCATATCTCTTCAAGGGAAGATTGCGTAGACCAGGCCGTGGAGGTGAAGGCACTCCTGGTAGAGTGTGCTGTAATATGACCTGGGGTAGGCAAACTCTGGGCCTCATATGCCCTAGCTATGCATCTCCCTATGACAGAGGAGGAAGGCCTGGGACCTAGGGAGCCTGGATGGAAACTTAGAAATAAGGCTTCCATTCGCCGGAAGGTGGAAGTCCTCTTCAAATATATGCGGATGTCTAGAGTATGTCATGCCCTCTCTCTAAGGTGTGATGATCAAGGGCAAAAATCTGGAACAGTCAGTTCCTGTGACCTGTGAAAACTTTAATTTACCTTGGGCAAAAAGGTGAGGTCTAATCTGAGTACAACCCGATTGGGGTAGAAGATGCATACATCCTCCTGCACTGTCAGTGCCGCCAATTCCAATATTTGACGAGTGGAGGTGACAGCCCCAAGGAATGATATCTTGGGAGCGAGAAGGCATAAAGAAGATACTTTTAGAAAAAGTGATCCACGTGGCATCATAAATACAATTGGTGGAAGCTTGTCTAAATGTCTAGATAGTTTGGATGACTCCTTCTGATATTTTGGCCCTTCTCAAGGCCTGCTGCTCAATCTCCAGGTGGTTAACTGGAACCATCCAGGGTCGGGATGAATTAGTAACCCTTGCTGGAGAGAGAGGTGATGGAGGGGAAGATGCCAGTGGCATGCCACTGATAGGGCTATTAAGTCCGCAAACCACGGATGTCTCAGCCAGAAAGGATCCAAGAGGATAACTTCTGCATCCTCCTCCAAAATCTTCCAAATCAGAGCTGGTATTAGTGAAAGGGGAGGAAAGGTGTAAAGCAGGTACTGAGGCCGAGGACTGTGTAGAGCATCCGTTCCTTCCTCTAGATGACAAAAATAACAGGTGAAGAACCGTGGTACTTGGTTGTTGGAGGGGGAGGCAAAGAGATCCACGACTGGTAACCCAGAGCGAATTGTCAGTTCCCTGAAAAGGGAGCTGTTGATCTGCTACTCCGCGTAATCTATCTGTAAACAGCTTAACCAGTCTGCTTGAACGTTCCTGGTGCCGGAGATGTGTTGAGCCCGAATGGAAATCAGATGGGCTCTTCCCAGAGAAAAAGCGTCCAGGACTCCACCATGAGGAAACGTAACTGTGTGCCGCCCTGCCTGTTCACATGGGCTTTGGCTGCCACGTTGTCAGTGAGCACCAAGACATACTTCCCTCAGAACGGTCTCTACAAAGGTGAGAAGGACCAAACGGATGGCTCTGAGCTCTAACCAACTGATGCTGGGTGACTGTTCAGCTGGAGACCATTGACCCAGTACTATGAGAGAGACCGAATGAGCCCCCAGCTGAGCAAGCTGGCATCTGTGGTGACAATGACTGTGGCTTGACCTTGGAAGAAGCACCCCTTAAGCAGTGCGTGTGACATCCACCACTGCAGGGAATGTAAGACACCCACTGGAAGACAGACTTTGGAACAAGAGTTGCTGCGACCTTCTTTAAGCTAGAAGCAGAAACCATTGAACCAGATGCGAATGGATCTATGGTCCAAGGGACAATGTCTATACAGGATATAAACTTTCCTAACAACTGTGTGAGGGGCACTGTTGATTGTTGTTGGAATTGATGACAATTCCTGAGTACTGTCTAACCTATCGTCAGAGAGAAATACTTGACAATCTGTGGTGTCAATAATAGCGTCTAGATGCTATAAATGGGTAGTCGGTAGTAGGTGACTCTTGGCGACATTGACCAGAAACCCATGGTTCTGCAAGGTTTCGAATGTAATGCAGATGTCTTCCAAGGCCTGAGAATAAGAACTAGAGTGTATAAGGATGCCATCTAAGTAAGCCTGCAGGCGTATGGGGATGGAGCGAGAATGAACTAGCAATGCTGCCAGGATCTTAGTGAAGATGCTGGGGGCTGAAGATAGGCCAAAGGGGAGAGCATTATATTGTTAATGTCTTCCCTCGTATAAAAAATGAAGAAATCTCTTATGAACAGGGAGATTAGGAATGTGGAGATATGCTTCAGACAAGTCAATAGAAGACAGGAACTCACCCTTCCTGACATAGCCCAAAATGGACTTAAGAGAATGCATTTTAAAACATCTGTACTTGGCATGTACATTGAGTCTCTTAAGGTCAAGAATTGTTCTGCAATCACCCAAGGATTTGAGTACAAGAAAAACTCTGGAATAGAGCCCTAAACCCTGCTGGAGAACAGGGACAGTCTCTATGGCTCTGATATTTAAATAAGTGCTGTATTGACCCCTGCATGAGAGATCTTTTAGCAAGAGAACGGCTTACAGGAACACTTGACGAAATGCCTCAAGGGAATGGAGAGAAATTCTAGTCCATCTCTGATGTTGCTGAGGACCCACCTATCTGAAACAATCTCCCCCCCCCCCACCAGTCTGCAAACCAACGCAGTCTTCCACTGATGAGATTACTCAAGGGGGGAATTACTTGGCACGCCTGAAGGGGCAACCTCCAGTGCCTCAAAAGGGGCACCTAGCTTGAGGAGGGGCCCTCTGTACCTTTCTTTGTAAGTGTCCTGAGGACGATCTGGGCAATGGCCAAAGGGCCTCTGCTGTGGAGCAGGTGCAGACGGAGGAGATCTGAAGGAGGAAGGATGCTGAAAAAAAGAGAACCTGCAACCAGATTTTCTTGCCTGGGAAGGCAAGATCATCCTCTTGTCCCTTGACTCGATTAACAGGAGGTCAATGGTTTCCCCAAAAAGTCAGTCACTTTGAAGTGGGGCTGAAGCAAGCCTCCACTTGGCTTTGCCATCTGCCTGCCAATACCAGAGCCAAAGGAGCCTTCTAAATGTAGCATAAGAGCCCATGACCTGGGATGCAAAGTGGATGGAGTCAAGTGTGGCATTGGAACAACTGTGTGGGAGCGATTATCTTACTGATATCTTGTTGTAATCTGATGTCATCTGTGGGGAGTCTATTCTGCAGCTGGTGCAACCACATCAAGGTGGTGCAGCTAAAAAAGGTAGCTGCTGAAGAAGCTCTGATAGACCATGCAGCAGACTGATAGGTTTGACAAAGAACCATCTCGGCTCTCCTATCCTCCGGCTTGAGTGCTTCCACAGGATCTCCAGATGTCATAGAGGGGGATACTAGTGACGCCACAGAGTCCTCCACTGAAGGGAGCTGAAGAATTTCTGAAAGATCACAATCAGGTTGGTAAAATCTCCTATCAGTGGTGGTAGGAGAGATCTGAGTCCCTGGCTTGAGCCACTGTTTTTTAATAGTCTATCACTACTTGAGGAGTAGGTACTTCATCACTGTAAGCGACCAGGGTAGCAAATAAAGGATTTTTAGTGCGATGGAATGTGGCAGCACTCTCTGAGGAGAGAGTATCCTACAAATCAGCTGTTGCCCTGGCCTTATATAGCAAGGAGCAAAATAGATCAGGAGGAAATAGGCCTGCTATGGCAGAGTTATTGGGTAGGGGATTCTTATCATCTGACAGATCCGCTCTCCTAGTTTCTCCCTCTTCTGAGTCCCAGCTCTGGTTGGAGGAAGCCTGGGACCTTGCTTGCCACATAGCAATATCTGGCTGCTACTGGATGAATTAAGACACAGGAAGGGCAGGCTGAAGAGCTGATGTCCCCTGAAATTGCTGGTCCCGCAAATCCTTGGGCAATCGCGGAGACTAGGGAAGATTTCAAGTCAGTCACAACCTCCAAAAGATCTTCCCTGCCATGCAAACCTGCAGCTGTGTGTATAAAGGAGGCAGAGGCCACAGCAGATCGAGAAGGGGAAAGTGAAACTTCCCGTGATGGGTCTGGCAAAATACCTGGTTGTGACTGATCCACATGGGGTTTAGACATGGAAAACGATGCAGCAGGTTCCTTATGGGAAGCAGAACATCTCTTTTGCTTTCTTAAACTCCCTTTCAAGCGCTTTTTGACGCCTAGATGTGGCTTTCTCCTTGGACCTGGAAGAGATTATGTGCAGTGCCTTGTTCTTGATTTTATTCGATACAGCTCTGGAAGAATTCTTGGGTATATTCTGTATGGCCTTAACAGAATGTGTGGGTGGAGACAGGATTGGAGATTCCTCCTCCCTGATTTCCCCAAGTGGCTGTGGATTGATCCCATGATGCTGGAATTAATTAACAAACTCAATTTTTTGAAAACAGGCTATGTCTAATTTTTTTCTAAATCTGTATTGAAGTAGAGCTGTAATTGCGATTCTGCCCAGGAGAGGGAACCTTAAGCCAAGCAACTGTGGCTGGGAATCTGCCTAGCAACAGCAGTAAATGGCTGTCTGCAAAAAAAATTTGACTGTCAGAAAGGCAAAAGGAGAAGGATCCTTCTGGAAACAATCAGGATCAGGGTAAGGAATGAGATCTTCTTCTCTTACCCCAGCAATAGTGTCAGCCATCACAAATTCAAAGAACAGACAGTTGCTGAGGAGATGAGTGTGGAACTCCTCCTCCCTCCACCACCACCCAGCCGCAGCTTCACGCCCTTTTTCATGGCTGCAAAGTGCTGAAAGGAATAACTGGGCTGATAAGCCCACAGGCTCTTCAAATTGGCTTCCCTGCAAGGGGAAAACCAGCCAGGCAACTGACAACAGGGGAATTAATCTGATAAGCCTCACAGAAAGGACTGGGCTCAAAGCCCTGTCAGCTTCTCTTGCCTGATCTCCTCTAAAGGGACAGAGCAGGCTATCAGGGGAAAAGGGCTGTTTGAGGCTAAAAAAAACTCTTCAGCCAGCCATTTGCCACTTGATCTTCACTAGATCTACCAGCCAGTAGTCTGGGCGGGGGAATAGCGGTCGCACCGGTCTCTTCATGACTAGAAGCATGCTGCATCTAAGCTGCAAGGCAGACAGAGACAGGGGCTTCTCCCTGGGGATTTCAGGTCGTCCAGCCGATTGGTGAAATCCTCGTGCTTCCAAAGGCAAGGCTGAAGCTATCAACCAAACCCCAGCTGATCAGCAACAATCGCACCCCCCCTCGCAGGGGGAAAATACACTATCTAGTGGCCTCCCTGAATCCTCCTGTTTGAGAGATTGCTACTCTACCTGAACCCTTGAGTATAGAATCCAATGATCCAATGCAAAGAAAGGTGGAGCTGTAGAGCTGCAGCAAAACAATGTCCTGATCAGAAGTTGAGTCGAAGAAAATGGGGTTTACTCAGTACAGTGGAGCAATTTAATTGGTCAACTCAACCATATGGTCAGAAGGGAGATCACCCAATCATTGGATTCTATGCTCAGTCACAACAGACTACAGAGGAAAGAGAGAGCTTTATGTAAATGCAGCTCCAATCTTCAAGTCCATTGAGCACACATCCTCTATCCATTAATTCAGAGGTAAGAGCACGAAAACTTAAATTTAATTTTTTTCTAGTAAGTTTTATTAAAAATTAAAATTGCAACAATGAAACTCAAATTGCAAAACAATAAAATACAAAGAAAAATTGGAGAAAAAAAATGACTATACTAAAGAAAATGAAAAGAAATATATAAATGTGACTTCCCTCTTCATCAGAAGCATAAACAATTTTAGTAATTTATCTTCTGTTAAGATAAAACAAATGATCATTTTCCCATATCCCTTCTCCTTTTTGTTGTTGTTGTTGAATTTTTTTATTTTGGAGTCGCTTCACCACTCCTACAGAGCAGCTCCCAGCTCCCTACGGAGGCTACAAGCTGGGGAAGACTAGTATGACAACGGACGACCCATTTTCATAACTAGAATCACCATGACGTCAACATGTGTATATTTTAACATTGATCAAGTAAACCAACTTCATATTCTTTCCTTTTATTTTTATAAATCTGGATCTTTAGTTTAATAATTTCCTAGAATATGATTTTTTTTCTTTTTTGCCCCTTTTGATAAAATACTTCAAACCTTTAACAAGCCTCCTTTGTAAATCCAATATAGAAAAAATTATCTAGGTCCCTGGTTTGTTATTTTGGTTTCTTATATAGCCTTTTAATTATTAGACCTCTGCTGGTTTCTTTTGTATGTCCAGTGTAGGATTTTTTTCCCCCCATATTGTTCTTATAGCATCTCATTTTTAAATCCACTTTCAGATTAGTTTCAATATTGACAGGTAAAACTAGTTCCTCTTACATGACATCTATTATATGCAGTCTATTTATAAAGGTAGACACTCTTAAAATTAACTTGCATTGTTCAAAAATATTCTTCAATACACCCAGCATTAAAATGGTTTACTTTACTCTGTATTTATAAACAAATTTAAGTGTTCCCCTTTAATTATAAACTTTAGTCTCTTCTACATTCCTCTAATCTCCAATTTTTAAAGTCCAGTATTTTTTAAATAATACATGCATTACATTCATTTTAGGTGCTCACTCTGGTATATGAAGTCTTGTGTGGCTTAGGCATCTATAGAACCTCCTTCCCATGTACAGCCATTTTCAGATTTTGAGGTGAGAATCAGGAGATTCCAATCACACAGTCTTTATGAAATAATAGACACTAGTATGAACAGCAAATTCTAATTTTTCTCATTTATAGCATGCTAAATTGTCACTGGAGTAAAATCAATCTCTCTTCTTTATTGGACTTTAGGAAAAAGCTTAAATCCTCTTTTTATCCAATTGTTTTAGGTGAAGGTTTAGATTTTTTTTGTAAACTGCCTAGAGCCATTAATGTGGACTGCATTTCAATCTACCAACTCTTCAATCATTCATTCTTATCTTAAACATAATGCTAGGTTCCAACAGCATAACCACAAAAACTGCTGTATGAAGTGCATACTGAAGAATAAATGAAGTATAAATGTTATATTATTTTAAAAACAGTATTTTAGGTTGCAATAGTTGTATGGTAAAATAATTTGTACTTACAATGTCAAACTTTTGTGTGATGTTCCCCTGGACATCTAACAAATAAACTTTGCCATAGTGTGTTCCAAGTGCCAAAAACTGAATAGAAAAAAGTGGGAGAAAGGCATTATCCAAAGAAATTACAATAGGGAGAACACAATATATTATTATTTGTGCTAAATATTACTGTGATAATGTACATCAGGGGTGTCAAACTCAAGACTCACAGGCCACAAGAGGCGGGACTGATGTCGCGGCCACACGACAGGCGATCCGGACGCATTGAGATCGCTGTCGATACTCTAGCCACTGGACGGTCCATTCGGACCCAAACCGTCACATAGGGACAGTGAGAGGCAAGGGCGCATCCAGGGGATCCCAGGGACACCAGAAAGTCCCTGGTTGATTCAGGTGAAGCCCTCTTGCCAGCGGCGAAGGGGCAGCCTTCAAAGCTGCTGAAGCTGGGACAGCTCTGGAACAGCGGAGGAAAATTGGAAACAGTATGTCAGCTGGGTGAGATGAGCTTTTAAATTGCTATTTTCTTAAAGAGAACATCCTAAGGATTTAAAGTTAATCTAAGAGTGTTAAAGAAAAGAGACTAAGCAATGAAATTAAACCTAATTGTAAACTGAATGTTTTTCCTTTTTTTTTCTGGACTCTTACAAAAGCCCTTTGAACTGAAGTTGGACTGGTTTTGGTTTTCTTTCTTTTTCTATAAGTGTCTTGGACTCTTTTGACCTAAATGTCTTTTTTTTTTTTTAGCTTATCCTGATTGGATTAATTTGTTCTAATTTTTTAAAATTCTTTTCTCTTCCTCATTTAAATTTTTTTGGCTTTTTTTTTTTTTTTTTGAGTTTTTAAGCCTGATTGTGTGAAGTGAAGTGATGGGGGAGGGAAATGAGAATCACTGCCATTTAGAGGCTTGAATATAAGACATTTGTCTCTTCTTGTGAATTTCCACTGACCTTATTTACAAGGACTCTGTTTTTTTGGAGTAGACATTAGATTATTTATACAACCTTGTGAATTATCGCTGTTAGCTGGAGTCTGAAGTAGAAATGGCAAGATGAAGCTTGAAATGACTTTGGAAAAAATAAGCCTCCTGTTTTAAGCCTTGTATATCTGATGGCAGTGCTTTTTTACTATAGAGTGGTTCTTTTTTTTTTTTTTTTTTGCCCTGTCCACTCCTCACTTTGGCATTCCTAGTGCATTTCCTTCCTATTTGGATTATTGTGATTGATTTTTCTTTTTTGGCACAGGAATTAGATTATATATTTTTTCTTCCCTTTCTCTCTTTTTTTGGCTCTTTCCTCTCTGGGGATATACATATCAATTTAGAATCCTTTTGGGATCTTTTTATCTTTTTCTTGTTATATATCTCCTTTTTTATTATTTTTCATTATTTTTCTTTTTTATTTTTTGACT
>JAEANM010025244.1:0-10981 GCA_017656035.1 Myanophis thanlyinensis | reverse complement strand
AAAATTTTATATAATTTTAAATTGTTAATTTTTAATTTATATTTTAAATTTATCTCTGTATTTTAAGTCTTTTTTAGTTGTACCCTGCCCTGAGTCCCTTGGGAGAGGGGCGGTCAAGAAATCTAATAATAAACTAAAAGATTTATGGCTGACCCAGGAGGAGGAGTCAAATGGGTAATTAGTCTCAAATCCCTGTGTGGGCACAAGGAGATAAAGTCTGACCTCTTGAATACTACTGAACCTTACTCAAATGAAAACTCAGTCTGAAGAGATTCCTGCTTATAGGCTTGAGGATTCTGGAACAACTGCTAATTTAGCAGTTTAGATCCCACCATCAGAAGCCAGCAGGGCTGTTACAACCTTTCCCAAACCCAATGCACTCTTCACATGGAATATCAATATCAATGGATTTTATTACTGAGCTAACTCCAGTTCATGGCTATACCTCCATATCACCACTAATAGATCTTTTTACCAAATGAGCACATTTCATTCCTTGCAAGTGTTTCTTAGTCGCAACAAAAACAATTCTGTTTTCATCACGATACTTTAACAAGTTCACAATGTATAATAGAAGTTTCTTTTCCTCCTTCTTTTCTCTCCTTTTTGGGAGAGGGGTGGTATATAAATTGAAATAACTAAACTAAAAATATCAAAAAATGAAACCAGGTTTTCCATTCCAAAGAATATTCCAGATCTTGAAAAGATGTACATGTAGCTTAATCAGAGAATTTCAGTTACCGGTATTCATATGTTTATTCCTATTATAGGAATATAATAGGAGGGCAATCCAATTTGGAGTGTTGTGAACTAAAAGTATCTGTAACTGGAGGAGGGAGAAGAGATTTCTGGTTGCATTTCTCGGTCTTTAAGGAAGAATAATTATTTGCTTCTTTAATTCATGCTACAAAACAACATGTGTCAAGTTCTTACATAATGAAGTCCAGGGATCCCTGTGTACCGTCTCATTTTACCATCATGAGGGTCTTTTCAACCTCTCATTTGAGTCTGTTGCTGAGAATGGATGTCAACTGTTTTCAGAAATATTTGGCTCAGTCAACACCCACTTATTGCTTTTACATAAGCAAGAAAAGAGAAAGAGTAGCAGAGATATGTCAAAGATTTGAAAACAAAGGGAGAGCAAAGCAAAGAAAGATCAGAAACACTGGAGATTTCATTAAAAAAAGGATAATGAAAAGTATCATCTGGCCACCCCTATCTCCCACAGCAAATGTGACCATTTACTTTTGTCCCAAAGTGAACAATGAAAGAAGATTGATTAAATTGAAGATGAAAACAGACAGGAAAGACATTTGAGCAATTCACATTTTAATTCTAATTGATAAATTTTTCACTTCAAATTCAAATTGTGTAAATTAAAAGGCTGGGGCTATCACATTTCCAAGCTTGCTTTTCCCTTGTTTTATTTTTAATGTTGATTTATAGGTTAGTACATTCTAAGTCAATATCCTAATGAAGACAATGTGCCAGGATGCATTTGCACTACAGAGAAAAGTTTGCAAAGATGTAGAAATCTGGCAAAATTGCATATATTAGGAGAGTCGGGCTCCCAATTGTAATTGGTTTTTGTGTGAATTTTAAAAATTAAGTTCATTCTAGCATATATTAACATAAAGATTTAAATATAACATTCAAGCTTTAACTTGGACACGAGAAATTGTTAGGACATTGAAAAAATAGGAAATTTCGATCAATCCCTCAAAATCTAATGGGATTAAATTTATTCTCAAATACCTTTGGTTTAGTTTTATTTTGTTTGCAAGATGAGTGGGATAGGGATATAATCCATACAGATTCTAAATTGATCTCTAGTTTAACTGCATCTCAGGGTCTGCTGCTCTTTCTCCTACACAAAATTGGTTGTGTCCAGGTCAGCTATGTAATTTGAACACAACCAACTAGGAAGTTATGCAGCCATCTCCCCTTCTATAGCAGAGATGCTCCAGGAATTCTGTTTCTATAGTTATTTCAATTTTAATGAATATTCATATGATAACATAGAGAAGAGTTTAAAAAGGGATAGTAGTGGATTAGGCATATCCCTGTGAAAAAAATGGAATGAGGAGGTAGATTCCAGGCAGGAGTGGGGGGGAATTCCAGAGGAATAAAAAACAATATAATTCCAATGTTACGTGTGACAGAAAGAGGGTAAAGATAGCCCTTCCCTAATAATTCATGAAGAATATGATAGAATTATTTAGTTTAATTCTAGTGAATTAGAGAGTTTAAGTCTGGCAAGAATTTGTCCATATATGTGAAACAATAACAGAATCAGCTTCAAAGTATCTCACTGTCATTTTTGGTTTTGGACCTGACAATCTCCTAACTCTATTTGTGAGTTATAACAATTGTGCCTAATCCGGTTATTTTATATTTTAAAAAATGGAAATTAGAGAAAGAAACCCTATGAATACTAAGAAATCTAAGAAGATAGCTCAATAATCCCAAGTGTTTGAAGGGTAGGAACTAAACAAGGAAGGAAATTACTGGATATTTATATCTTGTGAATATTGCTTTCCCACATCTATTTGACATGTTGGCTCCCACTGTAATGATGGAAAAAAATTGGTTGTGTTTGGTTTAGTGATTGAAAGAAAAAAAACAACCACAGAATATTTTTTAAAAAACAAGTAACATCTAGACATAAAGTAGGAGGACTAAGTGACTCCTGATACTAGCTGAGATTGAAAGCAAGGGCTAAAAAAAGAATGGAAATGATTAACAACTAAACCATAATTAACACATTTCTACTTTCTGATCTGGTAGAAAGTTCTCTATTTGATGAAAGGAAATACATTTTTAAAAGTCCTATACTTATGGACAGTATTAAAATTAAATCCACTTAGGAAATGTAAACATCAAAAACTCCTAAGCATATGTGGTACCAATTAGCTAACATAATCAAATTTGATGGAAAGAGCAATTTTGCTCCATTTGAAGCTTTGCTCAGTGAAATGAGAAGGAAGTAGAACAGGTTCCTAGGCTGCCACTTATTTCTGGCCCACTGGATTATCTTTAATTAATAGTCATTTCTGTTTAAGGTCTTAAATATGGAAAAAATATTTCTTGTAAGCGGGAACTTTGATTACTTATTTGTAAAAGGCTGTATCTCTAGAATGGGATGAAATACAGTAGGATTGCGGCCTGCAAAAAGACAAGCTGTTCAAATAACTCTTTGAATATTTTTAGGTTAATATGACATCAATGCTAAATAAGGAATTGGTGTTTCAAAATTCTATCTTCAAGTTTTGCAATACAGATAAATATTTCACTAACATGAACACGATACAGCAGTTAAATGTCAGATAAATGTCAAAAGCAATGAATAACTGCCATGCAAGTAGTGAAGAATATTAAGGGTCCTACTGTTTTCACAGAGCGTTCAGATAATTATTACAGAACAACCATTTTTCTCTTCTAAAGAAGCGGACTTCTTTACTTTTTACTTTAGCAAAACTAAAGCAAAAGAAAACAACATTCTTCAAAGTACTCAGCTGCAAAATAGCTTGGTATGTCCTTACTAGCTCCTCCTCATCAACTGGGGTGTGATTCTGGGATCTGGTTCAAAAAGATTGTTTCTGAATACTATAAACATGAAAGTGACAATTTCCTCCATGCCAGCAGTACAACACAATACATATTCTCTGAAATGTTGACATGGTACGTAATCGAGAAGAAAAAAAAAATATTAGAGAGAACTCTCAGTGTATTGTTTTGAAATGTGAGAATAGCAATTGTAGAATGTTGTATTTTTGTTGTATGTTTATAAAATGAATGCTTATAAAATAAAAGTCTGTGGCAACTGAGATCACATGGCCAGATGGCTGTGGCTTTCAATCATACTTTCAAACATTTGCCTATATGAGACTGCTGAAAGATTACTTGGGTGCATGGGGATGTGTAGCGTTATTTGTTAAAAACCATTTTAGGTACCATTTTATGTTCTAAGTTACTAGATTACTTACATGTACTGAAATACTGGAAGCATTTAGGGAGTAAATGGTAGTACATGTTTATTTATCATACCTAAATCCAAACATTTGTTTTATAGGCTGTGGCTGTATTTCTAACTTAATATGTATTGTGCAGCATGATAGAGATGCTCTTTAGACAACTTAATCCAACACTGAGGGAACCTATTTTTCATGAATGAAGGCAAATATACATGTCTGAGGATAATGTTGCAGGATCCAATCTGGGTTGGGTATCGGGACAAGAGGTTTAGTCTTCTGAGCCTTTGGACTCTGCTGGAGCCCATCCTCGGGGAACTTTTCTCTCACCAGAATGTGGGCTTTGGGCTATTCTATGCATAGTATATTATAGTACAAAACCAACTATATGGTACACTTTGCCATACATCAAAAACATCTCAGAAGCAATAGAAAGCAGCTTCCAAGAGCTGAAAGTGGGCATCATCACACACCACCCAGAGGTTACAACACAAGGACAAATCATGCATTGCAAAGATCACTTAGAGATGGGAGATACTTCTAATATAATTATAATCTACAAAATCCCCTATGCATGGATTGCTCCTGTGACTATGTAGGACAGACAGGGAAGAAGCTCACTACCAGATTGCAAGAACACAAGTGAGCAGTCAGACAAAGAGACCTGAACTCATTGGTAGCCTCACATTGCAATGAACAAGGATAGACACTCAATATGCAGCTACTGAAATTGTTGGCTAAGCCAGGGAAATGATTGAAGCCTGGGAAACAGATCCCTTGTCAATCAACAAGGTACATAGGAGTTGAGGACTTAGCAGCATAAAAAAAACAACAGCCAATAATTTCATAACTGGTTAAAACCCCAATTAACAACTAAAAAAACCACACAACCAGGTACCACATAAATACTTTGGCCATAGAATAGCCCAAAGCACATATCGTGGTGTGAGAGATAGGATTCTGCATGAATCCCATCTCTCACACCAGGATGTGTGCTTTGGGCTATTCAAAGCACACATCTTTGTCTCTGAGGATGGGATTCAACACCAGTCCAAAAGCTTGGAAGACTAAACTTCTAGTCTTGGTGATTGACCCAGATTGGATCCTGAACCTATTTTTCTTTGCAAAATGTTAGAGAGGTGCATGCCCTTGTTTCTTTTTAGATCCAGTTCTGTAAGAATAATAAGGTAGAAGGTATCATTGTGTAAAACTTTCAAAGACAATACCTTCAAATTTTTTTACTTTTACGGCTAGCCTACCAATGCTGATTCTCATAGAAAGTTCCAATAAATTTTAGAATAAAAGGAACAATTTTCCAGGTACAGTGTTTCAATAGCTGTAGATGCTCTTAACTGACACTGCAAGCTCTGGTTTAAATATTTTTTAAATCATCATCATCATTAGATAGAAACTTTTATTGGCAGAGTCTGTTTTACATGATTGCTTGAATGTGATTTTCTTTCTCATGCACTCCATGACCCTTCTGACATTGGAATAAATCTTGCTTAGTGGAGCTATCCAAAGATATACTTGGAATTATAATATTAGAAACAAGTTTCGCTTCCATACTTAAGGAGCCAACTATAACCAAGCATATTTTCTACAACCAAATGAAAGTTATTATGAGATTACCTTATCCTCACTAAAAATCAACTAGATGAAACAAGGATTACCAAATGAAGGTTTCTCCAACTAGATTATACCTTTCAAAGTAGGATCCTGATCAAACCCAGAAACAAGATATTGCATTTGTCTGATTCCCAGACAGCACTGTAAAGTTTGATGACAGTTTGAGAACAACAGAGAATGTAATAAGCAGATAAAAGCAGATAAAAGCCAGAGATTCATAAGGAGTCCCAGAATGTGGGACATAAAATTTCTGGTTTCCAGTCTTCTAATTGTTAAGAAATGAAGAGATTAGTCTATTTTTTTAAGGCTCCTTAAAGATTTTGATGAATCCTGTGGTTCTGTTTGCATTAATCTGTAGGAAAGGCAGAAAAAATGGAAAAGATTTTCTAAATAGAATTAATATTCTCATCAACTATCTCACCAGCTTTACACTTGCTGATGTTTTTCTGTTCAAAAAAGCACTGTGGGCATTATTTCTCAACTTAGTGCTAAGTAGGGCATCAACTTCACTTTTGATGCCAGCTGTGGATCTTAAGTGATATTGCTACATGAGGAAATGGTAATAACAAATCCATTTTAAAAAAAAATCAGGAGCGCTAGGGGCTTTTTGCTTTAAGAGCTTCAACAGCTCAGCAGAACAAATTCCATCAATTGAAAAGCAAGACTTGCAATTTAACCAATTATGAACACAAGGTTTAACCAGTTATCTATAATTTGATTTGTATAAAATGGATTAACATAATGGTTGTGATTATTGTTAGATAACATTCTCCTCCCATTTTGTTGTCCAAACTACTACTTCCAAATTCTGTCTTTTTTTCCAAAAGCAGTCTGATAGAGAGCACAGAAATGTTCGGAAAAAACAGTTCCTTGGGGATTCAGATAACAGTATGTTGTATGTATTTTTATTTCCCCTTCTATAGAAAACTGTAACCAATGTGGGAAAGATACCTGAAGGGAGAGGGAAGCAATCAAGCCAAGATGATCCCAGAAACCTGTTCAGCTGAATGCTTTCCTCCCTTTTCTCAAGGTCATGATCACAATGTTCCTATTGGAAGGAGTCCAGAAGTTTTTCCTAAAGAATATTTATTCTATAGGTATTTACCATTTTTATAATGCCTTGTATTCTTCTTCAGAAACACTGTTATTCTGAGATATTAATAATTATCATATAGGTTTAATGTTGCATTATTTATCCCTGAGGTATTAGATATGTCTCTATCATGATCATCACTGGATGACTATTTGAAAATCACTATTTCTCAGACCCACCTTAGAGGCTTGCTATGAAGATGAAAGATATATATGCTTCTTGAAGTTCCTTAAAGAAAGTTTAAATGTGAATGTATAGAGAAACAATTTCACTTTTGGGGAACTAAATTTAATTTAAGTCAAGATTCAAATTTCCAGTAGGTACATCACCACATTACATAAATGGGCAGAGCATTCCAAAGGAGAAGCAACCTCAGCTTCCCTATAAGCAGGCAGACTGCATGTAATGTGACTCACCAATTTTGATTCCCTGCACACTTTCCCTTTCAGAAAAGTGTAGGCTAACCACACTGCTGATGAGAAACAGAAAAGGACCTTGGTCATAAAAAAGGCATAATAGATTGAATGGACCAGTCTGCTAGTATCATTAACATTAAGATCTAACCCAATGAGTTCATACAGGTATATTATACATTTATATATATAAATTAATTGAAAATATTATTGATGTTTATGGATGGAAACTGTAACAAAAATGAGAACACACAATCTCATAACACAAGGTAGTAAACATCCCCAAAATTGCCTATTTCAAAAGCCACTGAATTGTACTTCTCAGCTAACCTGCCCGTTCATTTCTCCCTTTTTTTGTTGCACTGCAAAGCAATTCTATATAGAGAAGGAATAGTTTGCTGCATTCACCAGTTTATAAAAATATAGGGGAAAAAATGCTGGTTTATGTTGCAATATGCAGATTTAAGATGACAGAACAGTGGGAAACTACCAGTACTGTTTCCTGCATGACTCAGGCTACTTCTCTTAGACTTTATACTTATAGAAGTAAATTACCTTTAGGTATTTGAATTGCTCTCCAAAATATGAATGAGGATAGTCATAAAACAATGCTAAAATAATCACTGCATACAAATTCCAGTGTCTAAATTAAACTATAATATGTTTGATTAGATTTTGGCTTAATTTAGTAAATCAACCTTGCTATTTATTTAATTGTTATGAATGAACCCAGTGTACAAAATATGTGTAACTGACTCAATAGTGAGTTAGCTCTTCTGGACAAATACCATATGCCAATTCAAAATGTCAAAGTTTTCAATTCAATCCTTTACTGTCAATGCACACAATGCACGTGTGCAGCGAAATTGAGTGAGCCTCCATCAGTACAATCACACAAAGTACAGAAACACAGAATACATTCTGATACAGAATACATCTCCAGACTTATAAACAAATCCCTAACCCCAGGAAATGCCTGGAATTGGATTGTTCCCTCCCATATTTGGGTAGCCAAGTATCTCCACAGAAAAAGAAGCACAGTATACATACTGTATATACATTTTAAAATCCCAATCCAATAAATAAAGACATTGTTGTATATATACATTAATTTGAAAAGCCACACTTCTCCTTGCAAAATTAGTTCCTAATCTTTGGCAGCACAAACACTTATAGGCTGCAAGTCTGACCCTTGACTGCCTGACTAGGCTACAAATCTAATTGCATTTGCTTGTATCTGACTAGAGAGAATGGTGGTAGCAATATAATGAAGCTTTACCAGTCCAATTGTTGCTGAAGCAGTTATGGTGCTTCCCAGAGACAGCAGCAGAAACTCTGCATCTATAAAATTGCAACTTCTGGCTGATTTAATATATTGCAGAATCTCTGTAAGATCAGATTGGAACAGTGGCATTGTGGGCCCATCAAATAACCATATGTGGGGAATGCAAATACACGAAGTCACACATGATGGTCATTAGGTTCTTTGTAAATGTAATTCCGTATGTCCATGTAACCTAAAGTTTTACATTCTGCTAGTAAATTATCCTATGAAGTCATCCTGTTATGCCCAATGTGAATTATTCTACTTTTCATCTAGATAAGACTCTTTCCAAGATGATTTGGTCTGGAAAATATTATTCAAATATTTATAGAATATATAAAAATCTTTTGACTGCTTCATGGTGGCATTAATATTTTCAACAAAGGCATCTTTAAAGAAGGCAGGAAGGACATTTCTTTCCGTGCCTGTATAATGATTCATCACAACCTCCTGTACGTCTAAATACCATGGAATTTGTAGAACTTAATAGCAGCATGTTCTTTTAAAATAGATTCAATTATTTATTGTTGTTGATGAAAGTTAACCAGTACATCCAAATGTGGCTCTATGATCTTCATGAGAATCCTTTCTCTAAACTGGAAGGTTTAAAGCAAGAGAAAATAAGGGTGAAAGAAATCATAAATTTTCTTTAACAATTAGAAACCTGAAACTACCTTGTGGAAGCCTCAGAGAACTGGAAATTATTTTAACACTTTGTTTCATGAGAAAGGAATTCAACATAAAGATCAGTCAGTAATGTCCACATATTCAATTTTCTTTCGTTTTTTTAATTCCTTAAAGAGCAACAACTGGCTTTCATTATATTTAGCTGCCAATTTAATCAGTTTAAACTGTTTCGTACTTTTCCGTCTGATGAAAATCATAAGTTGGATTCAAATTTGAGTCACTTTAACCTGCAGCTCCTGTCAGCACCTTTGTTTATATTATATTGTATTATTATATTATATTGTATATAGGGGCCTCAGTGGCGCAGTGGTTAGAGTGCAGTACTGCAGTACTTCTGCTGTCTGAGGGTTCAAATCCCACCAAGCTCAAGGTTGGCTCAGCCTTCCAAGGTGGGTAAAATGAGGACCCAGATTGTTGGGGATAATATGCTGATTCTGTAAACCACTTAGAGATGGCTGGAAAGCATTATAAAGTGGTATATAAATCTAAGTGCTATTGTTACTATACTATTATTAACAGTGCATTAAGCTTTAGTGTCTTATGAATTTGAATGTTAACATGTCTTACAGAAAACTCATGCAGAAAACTATGAATCTTATGTACTCATGTCCTTATAGATAGTGTTTTTATCAGTGTAAATTGATGTTCTACTGATTTCTTCTTAAAAATAAAAATGATACTGAGTTTCATTTAACATGCATATCATGAATCTCAGTGGAGAAAATTATTCCATCAAGAAGATATGATGTACTACAGGTGAATAAAAATTACTGTATTATCATCACCTATGCCCTTCCTCAGGCTACAAAATGTATGAATTTAGACCATCAATTTAATTACAGAGTGTCTCTAATAGATGTATTGATGTAATAGATTTATTGATGTAATAAATACGCCAGAAGAATATACCTTTTTTCAGAGATTTCACATGAAGAAGAAATAATAGGATTCCTGTATCATAACAGTCAACATAATTATTATTTATCTCCCCCACACATAAGAAGAGCACAGGTGGCTGGGTCAGAGGCTCATGTAGTCTAACGCTGTGATACACAGTTGTCAAACATATGCATTTACAAGTTTGTGATCATGGACTTGTGAGGAGGGCAATAGCTTTCTTTGTTTTAAGGCATGTGCTTGGGATTCAGATGGTAATGAACAGTTAACAGAACTATTTATCTGGTCCCTTTTTGCCATGCTATTCTTATGAGTGGGAGAAGTTGGAAATAATTTTTCACTCATTCCCTAAGGAATCAGTGGTTCCTAGTTGGCAGGAACAAGCAGAATTTTTAACCAAGGACAAAAGATACTTGAGGTCCTTATCAACAGCCATTTGTCAGCTTGGACAATCTATGCCACATAAGGTTTGTCATCCCACAAGAAGCAGAGTAAGCATGACCCAATGAGGATAAGACCATTAAAATCACAGAAGAGTCATGAAGTATATATTCTAATCCCTAGTGCTTAATGTCATGAAAAAAATTAGTTAGAATGTCCATATGCCACAAATTTATTTACGTTTTATTTATTTATTAAACTTACATGCTGCCCCTCTCCCCAGAGGCAACTCTAAACTTCTTGTAGACATTCAATAAAAATGTACTATAAAACATTAAAACAATAAATATGAATAAATTTAAAATTCAATTAAAATAAAATTTGCCAAGATAGAGAGAGGGAGAAAAGTACACATAGGGAGAAGGTGGAGTGTTATCTGTTCCACTAAACACCTCCAAAATGCCACACCCCTTTGGGGCCCCAAATTAGTTGGGCACAGCCATGTCTTCAAGGACTTTAGAAGGCCAAAAGAAAGGGCATGGGTCCCAGAGAGGACTCAGAGCCATTTATTTATTTATTTATTTAT
>JAEANM010025243.1:0-10981 GCA_017656035.1 Myanophis thanlyinensis | reverse complement strand
ACAGACAGACAGAAGAATAACAGTGATGATTTCTCACCCTTCCTAATCTTTATTTTCTTGTTCAGTTTTTATATTTCCAGAGCATTAAATTATGTTCGAGACATTCCTGATTATTTCATTTTTTAAAAAATTAGCCACTTTAACTGCCATGTCTGAAAGGGTATACAAAGAATGATCTTAGTAAATCAACTTGGCTGGTAGGGTATTTTTCTTTTTAAAAATCTGCCAGGCATAGTCACTGTACTGACTAACCTAAAGAAATGATTCAATATGAGAGAAGCAGAAAATTATTGCCAAAACAAATGTTAATGAATCCTAGCAAAATAAAAATTCCCGTTCGGGTTAAGATTTTGAAACCGTGATCAACACCCAAGACACTAGGATATTTGTAGTTGTGTTACTAAAAACACAAATCACCATATATTAAAGCATCTTGTATATAATTGTATGCAACTATGTCTTTTCCCACTCAGTCCAGTTCAAGTTGTACTATGAAAAGGCATATTATCTTGATAGAAAGGTTTAAACCTTCCATTACTAAAGACAGCAGTGCAATTCTATCCATATGAGTCCCATGATAGCCAGTGAAACTTCCTGCAGCCAATGTTTTCAGCACATAAATGAAGTTGAATTGTGGAACATTTTACAATCTGCCACCACATAAGCAGGTTATTTGGATTGATTCTGTGATATGGTGTCTAAAGTTTGTCCCCAAATAGATCTCTTTATTTCCTTGGTAAAGATTTGAATTTGCAACTGCTCATTGATTTCCCTCTGGTTGCAAACTTATCAAAATGCACAGCACTGTATACTGTATGGAATAAGGCACAAGGCAAGGGGGAAAAAAACAGAATAAGCAGCAAGGTTAAGCATGTAAAAATAAAAATCACAGTCCTCGCTCATGCTATAAATCTTAGGTTTGAAAAAGTGAGAAGCGAAATATTGCTTGGTTATTATAAAAACAAAGATTCCGAAAAAGCTTCTTGCAAGTGTTACGATTTTATTTTCTTTAAAAAATCCTCTCACTTTTCCAGCTTTCCACTATAGATTTATAATATCAATATAAAATACAGCAAAAAAAATCTGTCTGTGGAAATGCAAATTGAAAATTGTCTTGACTGAGAAAATATTACAGTTTATGATTGGCTAAAGAAAGCATCAAAAATTGAAGGTGTGGTGAAATATGAAAAATCGTGGCATTTCTTTGTTTCTTTACTTCTAAAATTACATGGCCACCAATCTCAACTGAATAACTCTGGTTGGCTAATATAATTATTCTAAACATAGCCATTGACTTGATGTTCATTTCCAGATGGAATTCCATCCCCACAGCAAACTCTAAAATAATATAAATGCAATTTATGTACTTAGTAACACCGTAAATAACTAGCAGCTCTGGGAGCACCTGCTGAATAGTGATAGTAGAACACAAACAAGAGAATGTAATCCTTCTCATGCCAGAGGATCAAGAAAAATGTCTTCCTAAAACTGCCGGTTGCATTAGGAAAGTGAATCAGGAAAGAATGGGTGATGAATGAAAGTGGAATAAATACATGACTGTTGACTGGTATGAAAGAACTGTGTTGTGGGAATTTGGTCACTTAGAAAGAATGAAAAACAATTAATGGCAAAACAAATAGATGAAGGAAGGGTCAAAAGAAAAGGGAAGACTAAGGAAGTCAAGGTTGGATGGAATTGATGGGATCCTCATAAAGAGAGGGGTAAGGATTTAAAGAATAAAAGAATATATGGATGTGGTGAAGACAGAATACAGAAGAATGTAAACAACTTCTAGTTATATTTCCTTTCCTTGTCTCTAGCCTCATGCTATTATGGTATGTTCTTGGGTTTATTGTTTTTAGTTCTTAACTAGTTAGTTACTTCATTCCAATTCACATGTGCGGGTCATTCAATGTTGAACTACCTGTCTTTTTAATCTCCTTTTCTTTTCTTGCCCTGCTTTGTCCACATTCTCCAATCTTTCGCAATTCCAGATGACAGTGCACCAAAGCAACCCCAGCTACAGTAGTCCTTTCACAGAAACACAGTGCTCATGATTGGAGAAGCCCAGAACTTTCTGACTGGATGGAGAGAAACATTGTGCCAAGTAAAGGTAATGTAAAGAGAAGATCGATTGAGATTTTCAATTTCTTCCTGCCCATTTCAAAACATCAGTTTCAAAGATTTACACTGCCCAAATACTTCCAGACACAAGTTTGGCTTTCTCAAAGAGAGTCTACAAATATCTTCATCAAGTTCATCTGGAACTGCTCTCAATCTTATTTAACTCTTAATTCCAATACTGCCACATTGTCTAAATCCTTTTCCATCTATTGGTTTTTCTATATTACTTTCCATTTTTTTTTATTTTTTTCCCTTTGATTTGTTTAATTTCTCCTGATTCTCCCAGTTGTTTCTTCATGCTTTCTTCCATATTTGTAAATCTGTACTCAATTCTCTTTTCAATAGTCGCCAGGTCTCTTTTAACTGATGTCTACTGTACATTGCTGCAGACAATGATGCAGTAACACTCTTCCCTAATTCTTCAAACATCATTTGTAAAATCTCCAATGTATTTGATGTCCTTCTTTAGACGATCCTGTCCTCCCTTCTGTAATTTTTGCTGCCTTATTAGTAGCAGCCATTTTTCTTTTTTCCTAAACTGAAATCTAAAAATAAACAAGAACTGTTTTTCCTCTGTTCAAAACTCTAATCCATTCAGCATACTGTACTTCAGTCATCACATGACTTTTCACAACTTCCTATTTCCTTTTTTTCTCCACTTAATCTCTTTGTTTAATAAAGTCAGTCAATCATCCTCTTTAGCAAGTTTAAACAATTCTCTTTCTCAGAGTGTTTTGTATTATTTCTATAGTTAATTCAAAAGTATTTTAAATAAGACAAAACTCCAATTTAACTGTCCCTTTAGTCCATTTTAACTTATATTTTCAAAACTCCTGTCAATGTTTTTGCTTTTCTTTTTTTTAGGTTTTTAGAATTGTATCCTTTAATTTTTTTCTCACAGATTGAAGGTGCACTAACCTGGTGCCTTAAAGCTTAGCATTACCTGCCCTGCTCTGTAACCTATTTCTTTCCAGCCTAGCCAAGACACAAGCTTCTGCTGCTTATTTAATAGATCTTTTTAAATTTACTCACTGGAGAAGAGCCTAATGCTGGGAACAACTGAGGAAAAAAGAAGAAGGGGACGGCAGAGAATGAGGTGACTGGATGGAGTCATTGAAGCAGTCGGCATGAGCTTAAATGGACTCCTGGGGATGGTAGAGGACAGGAAGGCCTGGAGGAACGTTGTCCATGGGGTCGCGATGGATCGGACACGACTTTGCAGCTAACAACAACAACAAATTTATTGCAGCTTATATTCACAACCCAAGATTATGTATCATATTTTAGATTTTCTTGCAGCCCTTTGCAATCTCCAGAAATGGGTGCCCATCATTGTTCTAATGTAAGGGAAGGCAACCTGATATATTCCAGATGTTTTGAACTTTGCTCCTAACCAACATGGTTAGTAACAAAGAACTGAGGAAATGGTCCAATATGAGAAGTCCATCAGAAAGTCTAATATCATTTTATATGATATTCACATGCAATAAAAGACATCCACTGTTGAATATTCAGTACTTTAGCCAAAGTCCTGTACATTTCCTATAAGCTGGGCCAAAGGGAGGGTGGATGTTTGATATTTTGTTTCCTAGACTGAATCACTCCCCCTTCAAAGAAATTCATTTTCTGTCTTATTAAGCTTCTTTCCTAACTGTCAATGAACTCTTTGGTGCAATGCAGCTACATTTTCTGAAGAAAAAAAAATCCAGCAATCTTCCAATAAAAAGAATTTCCAGCAAATATATTGAAATAAATGAGCCATGCTTGTGGCATTTTGATTTTTTAATGGTTTTCCTGCACAAACCTCACTAATCCCTCTGGAACAGTAGCTCCTTTCAGTTGTCCTTTGACATGAAATTTTTACTTAGCTCTGCTGGAAATTAGCAGACTGTTCATTTATTGAGGTGAAGACTGAGCCCTAATTTGTCCATCCACCATTGTGTGGTTTATTGGTTTCAGGAAGATATGAACATTATTTGATATATTTATACTACATAATTAACTACATAAGGAACTAAGGCCTTTATATCACTGAATTCAGAGTATCATCTAGGATTCTTCAAGCTAAAATGAAAGAGGTCTTCATCTTTTTTTTGTTTTGTTTTAGGAACTGTCAACATAGTTTAGGAATAAGCAGCGAATTGCAATCTTGTCTTCTAATCTCTGACTGTCCCACATCATTGGCCATGCTATGTAGCTATGTAGCAGGCCATGTGTCACTCATCTGGACTCTAGTGTACAGACTGTCCTGCTTGAATAAACAAATTCAGATTCACAGCTATGAAACTCACCAGATGACTATAGTCCATAAAAAAACACTACAATTATATCAGGGAAGCATTATGAAGATAAAAATAGGAAATATAGAGAACTGTAGATAGTATCTCCGCTCTGCTTCCTGGCAGAGCAGGAATGGATGTCAGAACACCATAATCCCATTTTGTATATGTTTATATTGATATATGTGTGTGAGAGAGAGGGGTGGTGTTTGTATATGTTTGGCTCCAGATTGTGAATCTTTAAGGGTATTATTCCCAAATGCTTTTCTGTTTCTTGGTATTTTTCTCTATGTTCCTATCACTCAGCATTAAGTGGACAGTCTAGGCTGAAAACCATTTGCTAGGAAACTAGTTTCATTTCACAGTAATAATGCATAGTACTGACTGAAACAAGCTGTTCCATTGAACCAGATTGAACTAGCTTCATGAATAAATGACATTCAGTCAAAAGAAATCTTACAGCATTCCAGTCCTCCAACTGCAGATTTTAATAGTTAAGCTAGCATTTGTACATTTTCCAAAATACATCAAAGGATAAAGAAACAGTTGAAATCGCATGTTGAAGTTGGTTGGAAAATTGTTTTTAAAAATATTATTTTGCGGAGTGCCAGAATTTATTCTGGCAAAATGTTTCTTAAATGTTTCAGGTTGGTGTCAACTGAATGGTAGTTGGACATTAGAGATTGACAAGGCACATTTACACAAATTGCTCTTGTGGTAATATAATCCCTTCAGATGAAAGCTTCTCGCTTACTCTTACAAGAAACCCCAAGACTTGCAATAAGGTTTCAACATGGAAGAACTGAAGGGAACACTATTAATAAACTCACCAAATATTGCCATTTTAAACCTATCATTTAAAAAACATGAATAGCATATTCAGTTATGTTATGGAAGTTACTTAATATCCCATACTGTCATTTCATCAGGGACTTTATTTTCACTGTGCCACATGTCATTAAGAAAATATTTTCCTATCCAAAAGCCATTCAAGTTAAATAATAACCTTAGGTCAAACAGGTTTTTCTGAAGCCTTTAGCATGCATTAAAACTAAGACAGTGATTAACTACTCAGATGGACCAATAAAGTTTCACAAGTAAAACCAGGCAATAAACTTCAGAATCTCATCTGAAGACCATTGGAAAGAGATCCAAAGGGAATTTCACAAGTTTTCATTACTGGGTCAAAAGGTATCTTTAACACATCTTTCAGATTCTTGAACTTCTCAACCCCTAAAAATGGAACTTCGGAAAGGTAAGACTAATGTTAGATGGTGCACAGTTTCTGGCACATATCATCTCTCTCTACTGGCTCAAGATAATCTCATCACTTCTCAGATTAAATTGCAAACATTAATACTTCCTTTCACCACCATCACACCTACCCCCTCCTTTGCTTTAAAAATTCCTCATCTATAAGAGGAGATTTGAAACGCCTGGCAAAAAGAAGAAGGCAAAGAAGTCGGACCTTACCTAGACCAAACCAGAGGAAAAGGTCAGTGCTCCTGTTTGTCTAAGCTCAGCATTTTCACTTTCACTCTGTGAAAGCTGTGAAGATGAGGGGGAGAGAAGGGGAGGGGAAGAGAGAGAGAGAGAAGGGAAGGTCTGAAGTGCTAAGATCTTCCTCTAGAGTTTTAATCGCTCACTTCCCAAGTCCCAGCTCAACAAATGCCACTGTGTTCTGTCAATATTTGTATGCAGCTCCACCGAGGGCTGGCAGCCAAACGCACATGGTTTTAAAGAACCAAGAGCCGAAAACTGACACCAGGACCAACACTCCTGCCTTTGTCTCTTTTAAGGTGGTGCCCAACATGTCATCTGAGTTTCTGACTGCACACAGGCGCCGCAGCCGAGATTCCACCCCGTTGGACAAAAATAATAACAGCCATGTGTGACTTTAATTATCTTGTTTGACAAGCGGAGTGACTTTCATGTGATGATGCCTCCAAAAGTTGTAGGCAGGTTTTTTTGTTTTTTTGGCTTTGTGTTTTGCTCCAAAGCGGCTGCCCTTTAAGTGTATTTTAATTGACTGGAATTTAGAAAGAATCTCATTTGGCAGGAATTTCGCCTTGGAAGCACGCCCTTTAGCAGCTGAAATAGGTCTCCATGACTTGAGCAAAAAAAAATTAAAAATTGCTGGGATATCATTGGCTCTCCCCCCCCCCCCCATAAGGGGGAAATTCAGTCATGGAATCAAAAATTATGTTGTTACTAATTTTTGGTATATTGTCTTTCAATTAAGTGAGAAGTCACTAAAAGGGCATGAATGAGAAGCCGTTTTAGCAAAACACTGTAAAATGTTCTTAAAGGGTTCAGAACTGGAACAAATCATTATTCCTTGGATGCCAGAAATAGTTTTCCCCCTCCTCACTGCAGTTTTCTCCTATGGAACTTATTTCCCACCAGCCTCTGGGAGCTTTATCACCTATTCTGTTATCAACGAATCATCCTGGCTAGTTTTGAGGTTGTTTTATACCACTGTTCTCTTTGTGACTGCAGTGCAGTAGAAACGACAGAATATTTTATTTTTCTTGGCATCAGTCCCTGGGGCTCTGAAAAGTTACTCTTTTATAACTGTATTGTCTTCTTTTAATTGTTGCATTATGAGGTTGCAGCCAAACAGGCCCCTGTTTCAACACTTCATCCCACTGAATAATTGGGAACTGCTGTGTTCTGCAGAATGACAACAAAATATGTGCACATGCATATTTACTCACATTTCAATCCATACTCAATCCCAATTAAATGGAGCGACTTGAAAGGCATTTCACACAGTGAACTTAATTTGTCACGTAATCAGCCAGATGTTTACTTTTGATTTGGCATGATGATCCACCTATTGGGTCCTTTCCCAGGACCTAAATGGGTTGATTTGCCCCTCTAAGTGTAAAAGATCTCTGGACAAAAAGGAGTAACAGAATTGGAAGGGACCTTGGAGGTCTTCTAGTCCAACCCCCTGCTTAAACTACCATTTCGGACAGGTGGCTGTCTAATCTCTTCTTAATAGCCTCCAGAGCATCCACAACTTCTGAAGGCAAGCCATTGTTTTCACTTTCAGGAAATTTCTCCTTATTTCTAGGTTGCTTCTCTCCTTGATTAGATTCCATCCATTGCTTCTCGTCTTGCATTCAGATGCTTAAGGGATAATAGGTTAATCCCCTCTTCTTTGTGACAGCCCTTCATATAATGGTACACTGTTGTCATATCACCCCTAGTCTTTCTTTTCATTAAACTAGATGTACCCAATTCCTGCAACCCTTCTTCATATGTTTTAGCCTCCAGTCCCCTAATTATGTTTGCTGCTCTTGTCTGTACTCTGCACTCTTTCTAGAGTCTCAATATCTTTTGTATGTCATGGGGACCAAAACTGGATGCAGTATTCCAAGTGTGGCATTATAAATTATAAATTAACACTTCGCATGATCTTGATTCTATCTCTCTGTTAATGCAGCCTATGTTGGCTTTTGGAACGGCTGAAGCACATTGCTGGCTTGAGTATGAGTATATTGAGATTAAATCTGTTTTTCCCCTTAGTGAAGTAAATATTTCTAACTGAAAATAGCTATTTTCAGTGGGAAAGCATATTGATATACTGTAGGCTTGTGGGATCAGAGAGGAAATAATTCTATGTAAATCGAGGAATAAATGGGGACCCCAGGGAACAGATGAACAAGTGCAGTGGCTCCGCTATTTTTAACATCATTTCATCTATTATTCTTTGTTTTAGTTTGTTTTTTTATATTTTTAATATATCTAAACTGTTTTTAGCTCTGTTGCACATTACTCAGCATCGCAGTTTGTGAGATAAATTGGTTCCCTGAAATAAATCAATAATGTAACTAAGATACCACTTAGTAAATCAAATTGTGGAATGCTTCTCTATTTCATTTGGAAAATTCAAAGTACTTTACATTTTTATTGGATTCAGTAGAAATTAGATATCCTAAATCATGGGCATAGATATGGTGTAAAATTGTGGCTTATGGGGAAAAAAAACCCATAGTGTGCAGGAATGTCAAGGATTTGGACTTCAAGCCATAAAATTCAGAATGTCAGGTGTATAGATTTCAGATCCCAGAATTTTCAGCAGTGGCCAATTAACTCAGGAATTCTAAGAGCTGATGTTCACACTTTCTGGAGGGTGTCCAGATTAGGAAAAGCTGCCTTCTAAATGTGTTGCACCATAAATTTCAGAATTCTCAACAAAGTCAATTGCCACACTGGTAATTCTGGAAGATGTAATCTCTCATATCTAGAATGCTCCAGGGAATCAAATGGTTAACTGGGAATATCTCTCATCCTTGTTGATGTATTAGAAAGAATAAAGGCACTAAAGAAAAGGAGATTATTTTCTGGCTAGAGAACAATGAGGATTGTTTTCTATAAATACATGTTGTCAGTCTTCATGCTAAAATTCTAACAACTCTTGCCAGGAGTAAAAAAAAAAATTCAGCACTTAAGAATGGCTGTATTGAAAGTGAAATATACATTATATACAGAACCTTCCACTTAATTAGAAAGAGAAGGATGATTTCACGAGTTGACTGAGTACAAGTGTTCCAGCCTCCAGAAGTGTGGAAATTTAGATTCAAGTGTCTTGCAATTCTACACATTTTCAATGAAATCTATCTTTCTTTCTTTCTTTCTTTCTCCGGTCTCCTTTCTCCTTCCTTCTTCTTCCATTCCAAAAGAAAACACCAGAGCTTAATTCTGTCATTGTGATCTTACTGATGCATAAAATATCCATGAAGCAACAGATCTGGTTAAAGTCATTCAGAGTCAATTTCTAGTGCTCTTGATATCAGTGAAGCGTTAAAAAATCAGACAAGATCTGGGCAAGATTTCTAGCATCCTTGAGCCAGTGAGTCTGTTTTTTATTTTCATTTTTCACATACGCTGCTACCCTTTACCCTTGTACCTCTATTTTTTCTTTGCCTTGGCCATGGAAGTGGGCCACACAGGAAAGGACAATCATTCAGTGAAGGTCAACATATTGGAAGTTCCACGTTTAAATCAAGCATCAAGAGAAAAAAGAATCTAGAGACAGTGATTAAAAAAAAGATTCCCCGGTATCTGAAACCTGAAAAAGAGGTAGAACAGACAATGTTAGCTCTGTGGGACAAGGACTGATACACAGTAAGACAGTAGCTGCCCAAAGTCATTTCATTGCAAAATGGGCAGTAAATAAATTCAATAAATAAGAAAAAAATTAAATACATTTTAAAAGAAAAAAAACACAGAAAATTGCAGAAGGTCCCTTTGGTGGGTTCTGTGTCAGAATCTGGTAAACAAGAAACAGGTCCATGTTCGATGCTGAATTCTTTTCAAGAAACCTTGGCACAAAACCAATATATTTGATAGGGGTTTGAGGGTGATACCTTCTCCCATGAACTCTTCTGGTTGGATTCCACTGGAATACATAAATAATGGGTTGTGGTTTTAGTAACTTTTTAAAGAAGGTTTGATTTTTTTAAAAAATGTGTATATTATAAATGGATTGGACGTCCCACTCTTTAAATGTGTAGGATTGAATTTACAGCGCTCCAAGAAATGGTTCCTAAGAATAAAAATCAGATGGATAGATGATAGATAGATGATATGAATGATAGATGATAGAGAAAGAGAGATTGAAAGATATGATAGATAAATGAGAGACATGAGAGACGGAAGGACGGAAGGAAGGAAGGAAGGAAGGAAAGAAGAATAGATAGATATAGGGAGAGATGATAGAGAGGTAGAGATATATAGAGAGAGACTGACAGAGACTGAGAGGCAGATACATCTATGTAATACTAAAACCATGTTTTTCCAATTAAAATATCACATATTTTCCACTATTTTATGGAAGTAAAGGGCTTTGTAGAACTAGGTATTATATTAGACATATGTTGTGAATATATTACATATGGGAATATATCTGTTAAGAATGAATATAAATTGAAGCAACCAAAGGTGATTCTAGATACAAAAGTATTCAATGTAAAACTGGGGAAAGGGCAATAAGTTATGTCATTTATATTGTTTTATTTAATACTTTAAAATCAAGCTCCGGAATTCATCCTAAAATTTAAGTCTTTCCTCCTGGAAGCAGACATGCTCAAACTATTGTAGGCTAATATAGCCAGATAATATCACTAGTGTGAGAGATTGCTGATTAGTTTTGGGATGAAATTCCAGGTGCTAGTCACAATCTTTAAAATCCTATAAGATATCATGCCTAGTATCTGAGAGAAGTAGCGTGCTTGAAGAAAAGGACTGCTGACATCTCCATTCTCATAAAATATGCCTGCAGGAACTCCTATCTTGTTGTGGAATTCCCATCCATCAAAAATGAGATCTGTCTCTGTTATAGCCGAAAACCCGGTCCAAATCGGTGAAAGAAAACTCAAGAAACCGGGTCCATTTGGATGACCGCGAAGGTCCCATTTTATTCAAACCGCGAGTAAAACTCACAATGTGGATTCTTTCAGTCAAAAGGCAAAGCTTAGGGGAAGCCGCGGATTTTATATTTGCCGCGACTTCAAATTCCTGCACTTCCCATTGGCTGGTGGGCCAGCCAATGGGCATCGACGTCCCGA